>NNCF01126070.1:180189-249292 GCA_002313205.1 Laupala kohalensis
TATATATATATATATATATATATATATATATATATATATATATATATATATATATATATATATATATATATATGATTCTGAATAACAATAATACATTGTAGTTCTTCAAATGAAAACTTTGGTTTGACATATCTCCATTTATATTGTTTGGAGTTGGCAAGAGCTCTTTCTTTTGAATATCCGCAAATTTCGGGCCGTGAATAGGAACTGAAAAAATGAAGAATAACACAGAATACATTAACATGGGTATGATCAATACAATGTCGTCACAATAATTAATATAACTAATTAGAAGAACAGAAAACAAAAGGAGTGAGGACAGAAACAAAATATAAATATTATTATTTACAACGGAATCATGATTTAATTTCGATTCTGTAGAAAACTGCCTCACTTGACATTGTCGTCGTAGCATGGGAGAACTAATCTTAGAGAAAACCCATGAGCTTGTTGGGATCTGTGAGTGGGAATCACTCTCTGGGACGAAGCTCCAAAAAGGTATGTGAGGAAAACGTCGAGTGAAATGACCTGATCAAAGAAAACGAAAGAAAAGAACATAAAATGGCATTAAAAGCTAGTAGAATTTTGTTATTTGGCAACTTCTTTTCATTAATAAAATGTAATAAATAAGAGTGTACTGAGCTAATCCAAGTTGGTTATTTGGCTAATAGTCCAATAACGATGAATGTTTTATATTTTATTGAAGTTTTATTGAATTTGTGAAATTATATTAATGATGATTTCTGAGTTTTGTGAGAAAAAAGACTCTCGAATCACGAGTGCGTGGGACCCGGTAGGTGATATAAAATTGTTGCAATCATCGCTTGTTGAGTCGTCGGTTGAAAGTCTGAATGACCGCTAGATTTGTTGCGTGTATCAGTGTGTTGCTTAGGTTTAGAGGAAGGACATTGCGCACAATGCCAGCGTCACGTGCGCATGCGCGGCAGTCCGGATAATCGCCAGCAGTGGCGTTGCGCACGGCGGAAGCTCCTTCCGGGATTGTCGCCCTTCCCCCCGCGCCATCCGATTCCGTTGTGGAAATGGGTCGCTGGAATGGGAGCGACGGTAATGATAACGAATGCGATCAAGGCGTATACAGCTGATGCGATGGATCGTGTGGGATATGTACATACAAAGGACGACGAGTGAATGGAATATTCGAACTAGGATGCAGAGCAGAGGCAACGGCGTATGGAGATTATACGTGTCATAATTAATTTTCGGTGTCGTGTGTCCGAATTTCATCCGCCAACAAAAATTAAATTACGACTTCTTCCTGGACGCGTTTTAATGATTGGTGAAATGTTTTAGAAACGATCCACTTCAATGGTTATTTAGCATTTAATGAAGTAGAAGTTAACACCTAGGACATTAACGCTATTATTTATTTTTAAAAATATTTTAAAAAATTATAGCGAAGGATGTGAGTGGTGTCATTTGCAAATTATTTACCGATAGCCAAATTTCCAAACAATTTACAAATCCGTAAAATCCAAAAATTTTCAGATGCAACATACTCAAAAGAAAATTTATTTTAAAATAATAAATTTTAAAATAATCTGAGGTGAAAGAATGGCATTTTAAATATCCTAGACTATAGTATTTGTTTTGAATGCATATTTCTGTAAACCTTACTCTGCTATTTCTGAGACTGGTGTACGTTTTGGCTCGTGCGGGAAAATTCCTTGCTCACAATGTACAGTACAAGGGGAATTGTGTGAAATGTGTTATTCAATGACAATTTCGAATTTACATTCACCATAGAAGAGCCTAAGTAACACCAATTTCCTGCGTTTTGTAACTGACGTATTTTAATCATAAGGGCTAGTTTACTTATTAACCTTCAGACACAGTGGCTAATTGCTGCGGCTGTTTAATTATCTGCTGATGAGTCAAAGAAAGAAACTATTTCTGAAAGTGGTTATATTTGTATGGAGTTATGTATTAGTATTCTTTGTTGTCTAGGTTTGATAATACACAATAATCTCATCAATCCGGAAAACTGGACAACTCGAATGATATGGCAAATAATAAATCAATGTACAGCTCCCTAGGTGTTTTGGTGATGTTCTCCACATATTTATTTTCTGCAAGCAACCCAAAATTTTGGTCAATCGCAATCAGTTACGACGCAGTATTAATTGTTCTTTTCGGAAATATTTTGAATGAAAAATCATTTAAATAGTATGTTCTAAATCTTAGGTAAATCTGAGTTTGTTTTAAAATAATATTCTTTTTGGTTCCCTTTTCTTTTTGAAATAATTGAACTGTGTTAGTGGCTTATCTTTCAACTAATATTTATTAATGTAATACTTTTGCAATAAATCATCTAAATTGTAAAAATTCAGAAAAGAAGCCTCATATAAGTATATTTATTTAAATCACTACTACAAAAGAGATTCCTCGTATTTTTAAAAAAAATTTTAAAAAATTTTTAAAAAAATTCATAAACTTTAGTGTCACAAGATATTTGCTCAACCACTGAGAAAACGTAGTATGTCTCACAGAAAAAAAAGGCTTTCTGGTCTCTACACAAACATTGAAAATTTCAGCATATTATTTCTCTATGATTAATTAATTTTCATATTTTCAGTAAGTTCAACTTCGTAAATTTGTCAAGTCCGACCAAGAAACAACGCGCTGCTGTAATCGATTTTGAAACTTAGTGTCAAATATGAAACCATTGATAAACAGTGTATATATATTTTTCTACGGTATACTTAAAATTCATTACTGAAAATATTTTGTGAGTGGTACCAAAACGACATCCAACAACTCAGGAAGATAAGTTGCCAAAAATCGCTTTGGCACCACTTATAAAATATTTTCGGTTCCGACTATTACTTTTATTTCAAGGAAAGTAAAACATCGAATCACCCAATTGTAATTTTCTACGGTTTATGTCAAAATGGAATCGAACTATTAGAATAACATCGTATCTACTTCTGAATATGTTTTGTACAGCAGCACACGATCACATTTATTTACGTGAACAATTCTGATACTTTTTCAAAATGTTTCGAAAATAATCGGAAGGAATACCCGGAATGTCTCTCCGTGTATCGTGTTACATTAAGGGATTGTGTCTTGGAAGCGCAATTCCTCGAGGCAGATCGAGTGAGGCGATAAACGCCGCGCGCCCCAGGATTCGCGTTCTAAAGATTGTTCCGCCGTCGCCCAACAGAGAGCAGGGTGGTTGCAGTCATCACGGGTCGTTACGGAATGTACAGTAGGACGGATACGAAATTACCGTCACCAAATCAGAACCAACTCTTTTATTACTGAAACTTCTTCGAATTATTTTTAACAATAATATATATTTAATAATAAAGGTTACATCTAGAGGAAGATGTATTCTGGACTTTCGTAATTCGCTATGACAAATCATTCTGGAAAACGAACGCAGTATTCTAGCAATATTAAGCGGAGTAGTAATATTTTAGTTGGTGATTTATCAATTTGTACAATTACATAAGGGGTCTCAAACTGAAAAATTTGAGTGTGTATGTGATATTTGAGGTGTATTTTGCAATAAGTAAACTGTGAAGCACTGCATTTTTGCGACGACACAAACTTGCGAATTCGCTCGCATTGCGTGAAAGAGAGATTATGACTATTGCTTAAGCTACATTTTTACATAGGTATCAATGAGTCTTAAATCGTAGTTTATGAGCAAAATTTATATTTAATCTTTCTTTACCTTAATGATGCATTACGTCAAGTAATAATAATTTTTAAATTACGAAATTTAAATTAAATTTTTAAATTACGAAAAACTTGGTGTCTGGTGTTACTTTCTTTGCTTGACGCCACGATGTCAATGGGAATTGGTTTCTTATCAGTACAATGTTTTAAACAATAAACTTAAATCTAAAAATTCACTGAGTTGCTCAGGTTTTAAAATAATATCCATGAATTTTACTCGATAAACTATCCAAATTTAACAACATTCGCATTCACAACAAAACGAATTATCAATTGGTGTCAATGCGGAAAAATCTCATGGGACTAAAGAATGACCAAGAACATATTAACAATGGATATTTGTTTTGCTCAATTTTACCGTAAAACGTTCCATATCAATAGAAAATGTTCTATTACGTGAATAATTGAGAGTGACCATACCCACGCATACCCACTAATGAATCTCATATGCGAGGTTTATTCGTAACAAAGGTAAGGATGGAATAGATAGAACCGAATAGAATTCAGAGAGCGAGGAAAATTGATTGAAATAACTGGGAACAGTTTGGATCTGCATGAACGTATATACCCACAATCCATCATAACTGCATCATGTCCCATCTTTATTTATTGAAATTGCCAAGTGAATTACGGTACCAGCGATGTGCATCCCAAAACAAGTTTCAAATAGTTGTTTGGTATACTTACTTTTTTATGACCGAGGAATCAATCACATTTTTACTCATTAAATTGTGTTCTCATTCAGTTATTAAGAACTGCCTGTACTTGTTTTTCTCGTTTTTGATAATATGTATTTTTATGTGTGGGATTATCTATCTTATCTCAATCATTTGGGACAATATATTGGAGAACGTGTTCTCCTTTCTGAGAGACAGATGAATCGAGATAAGTGTGGGTATCAATTGAGAACAATTATGTTTGGCCGGAGACTATTTGGAATCTATTGTCTACATGTTGGATAATTAATGTCTAGAATCCTGTTTTGCTTTTGATTGTGGTGTATATGCATTGTTTATGCTCTATCTGATCATCATTATTGAGGAAATACATTAATCTCTTTCCGAACTTGACTACTACTATTTTCAAAATTAACAGTGTGATTGTATATCGCATGCAAAAATATCATTTATCATCGACTCGAGAAATTGATAGCTAAATTAACATGGCGAATCTCCATGCGTCAGCCCAGACTCCAATCTAGAACCGGGCCAATTGGAACATGGCCAAAACATGAAAAGTTACCAGGTGACCCAGATAAATATTTCTTCTTCGAAGAGACTTGATCTTGTTTTAATATTCCGTTCATGGGAATTTCTTAAACGTTTATCTCCCGCAATCAATTCCTAATCTACACGCTACACGATATTTAGTCCTGAGTGTGGTAAACAAGATACTGTGAGTTGGGAACAACACGGACGATGAATCAATAGCTAGGAAAGCAGCAACGACCAGTATCTCACCCTCGTTCCAATTAGTAGCCGCTCATGTAGATGAGATACGGAGTATTAGTAAACAGTGAAGCGAGACAGTAGCATTCGCAAACAACCTCCTCCTGTATGTCATTGCTGATCCATGTTGTGCAGTGCTGGAGTTTGCGTCGTGGCGTCAGATCCAACACGTCCATCGCAGTTTTGCTTTCAATTGTATTTATCAAATTCACGTTCGCTGGTGTGGTTCGCGCGGTAGAACCATTCTTGATGGATCAGTTATATCGATAGAATTCGGGAGAATTCTTCAAAGAACAATTTGGTCCGAATTATAATATGCGCTCTGATGTGGTTCAGGTTCTACTAGACTTCCTACTATCGGTTCCAAATTCAGGAACCGAATTAAAATATCGTTCTTTTCTGTTCAATAGAATATTGTACTATTGACATCATTGTAATGTAAATGGTCTAAAATGTAAATAAAATACTTTTCATTTCCATTATTTATATATAATTATTGATTACGAATATAAATAAAGAGACAATTCATTTTATTATTATAGAACTGACGAATAATTTGATTATTTCTTGTGGTTATGAAGCATTTATTTATTTATTTATTAAGTTATACCTTGTTTTTTTATTATTTCCTTTTTTCCTTTTTGCTTTTAATTGATTTTTAGTGACTGTAACACTTTCATTACTATTTTCGTAATCGTAAAATTAATTCAACTTGAATTTGCTTAATCTCATATTGTAGAGAATGCTTTTACCTTTATGCTTACATTTAATCTTCACGCTTTTATTACAAGACGAGATGCAAATGTCCAAATACCAATTCGTGTTGCTTCTTTGTGAATGTGTTTGATTGAAGTTTTAATTAAATATTAAGTTTTGTTTTTCTAAATCATGATCATTACAAATAGTAATAATGAATTGAAGATGTTTCAATTTTCGAAATTTTCTTCAATGACGTTCTAATGCGAAAGTCATTTTGGAGATCCCCCTTCTGAAGTCACACAATCACGTATCCATGCTTACGAGTAGAATCCAACGAACTTGTAATTGAAAGATAAAATTGATATTAGGATTGTATTTAATAATAAGTTAAATTATTATTTATGTATTGTTCTGTAAGAAAAACATGTCGAATTATATTTTCGTTCAAATTTACATGTTTATGTGATCTTTGGAGACGCATTTGGGACCGGGGCGGAACTCCTTAAAACATGTGTTACAGTTTCTAAATTCTTCATGTTGTATCTGTAAGTTGAAAAAATATTACCTTAACTTACTATTACGTTACTTTAACGAAGCATTTTTAAATGGAATTTTCTGGTAAACATTGTTTGGTTTGAGTAAATATTATTTCTAGTTATTTATATTTATAAAACTATATTATTTTTTGGATCCCTTAGTATAATAATTCTGACATCGTAATTTTTGACGTCTCATGAGAACGGTAGTGATAAAGCGTTGCGTCCTTTATTTGACGATACAAAAAGCAATAAATAAAACTATAAAACGCTGCTCTTTATCCCTTGCATTGCTCAATACAAACGTGATGGCGACCTCGGAAGATTTTCTCGAACGACACAGGGATTTTACATATTCATGAATCAGAGCTTCACGTAGAGATTCGGAAGCGCACCCTTCTGTAAGGTACGATAGTTGGAGATTCTTCAGAAGACCCCGAAAAATACAGCTATTTTCCGCCAAAGAATACGACCTTTTGCATTGTCATTTTACACCTTTGTTTCATGATTTAGATTACGTCTTACGCGGTCGCGTATCGGAAACGCATAAGATATGTGGAAAGAAGCGTTCAGCAATACAGTACGCAATCGTGGAGATTTTACTAAAAAATTTTTAGTTTAGCTCCATGTTTTGGTTGATCTTAGAGCAAAACATTTCGTGTTTTGCGAAAATAGGAATTGGTGTGTAACTCATATTGTTGTTTACTAATACGAATGGTTTCTCTCATTCTCAAAGGACTTAGTTTTATTACTGATGTCCACAGTCTTTCTTCATCTTTAGATTATGCGTTAATGTTTACATTTTACGTTTGGAATTTATACTGTTTTTACTGAAATATATACTCATTTAAAGCTGATTAATAGTTACACGTATATGCATAAAAAGCACTGCGATTACGAAGATGATCTTTTCGTCTTGAAAACTCCATTCTCTCAAGCGTTTGTCGACTGTGTCAAAAGAACAGTAATATTGGCAGATGAATACTGATGTGTTCTCTGATGTGTTGCATCAGTAAAATTACAAGTTTTCTGTACGTGCTCGAAGCTGATTTTGACCATTACAATTATCAATTCACACGATAGATAAATAAAGTAATTATTTGTATTGCTCTCGTATGTATTTTCTTATTTTCATTCTAATGTAAAAATAATGTTTCATTGAGAACGATATGACCATTATTAAAGAGAAATTTCATGTGATGGAAATTTTTATCATGAGTACTTCGTTCCTATGGGGTTGAAATTGCTTAAAATTTTTACACTCCTGTATGATGATTCGGTATTGCATTATAAAGTCTTCCTTGAAACAACTAAACGGTTTACATCAAATTTACGTCATACTTTAAGTGAAGAAGAGTTGAATAGAATTTTCTTTGAAAAGTCATTTATCCTTTTCTAGAAATAGTTTTTTTTTTTTTTTTTTTTTTGGGGGGGGNTCTCACCCCCCGAAATGTATAGGAAAATCAAACGGTCTGAATTGAAATGACAGTGGAAAGCTATTCATTAAATGACTAAACATCAAGTACCATCTCGTTCGATTTGTTCTGACCACATTTGTGTTGGCTGGTAGTTCACGTAACAGTTACAATGAGAAAATATGTATTCCAAATCGTCACAATTATGGAACCCTTGTTTGTGCTCTTAGACATAGAAGTACAGTAGCATTAATTTTAAAACAGAATATCAGTTTTCTTTTGTGTTTAATTCCTTTCAGTTGTAGTTCGTATCTTGTCCGGATACTCCCTAGTTTAGGGTTCCAAACACTAAAATATGAAATTGTGTTGTTTTATGGAACTCCCTTATTAATGGGATAATCTCGTGAAATATGCATGACTATAAATCTCGAAGTCAATGTGTTCCTTGTGTACATGTTGCGTATAAGAATGATAATAATATATCATTGACAGCCAAATTTAAAATATTCATTGTTTTTACTAATGAAATAGCAGATTAAAAATATAATAATATTGATGTTTTTTATAATAAGGGAATTATTTTATGTAATATTCGTATTATTTACGTCTCGATTATCGTTTAAGGTTATAAAGTATTTTTATTATTTAAATATATATTATTATTATTATTATTTGATTCGTTTGGTCACTCCTGGCAATTATCTATCTTTTGTCACGAATATGTGGGTACTGTTATTACGAATAAGTGTTTTATTGATACTTGTCAGCAGAAAATTGCTGTTGATTGCTTCATAAATTTATAGGTTTATGTGTACAAAACCTTCAACGTCATATTAATATTTGAATGTGTGGCACTATATGGAGTTCAAATATTTGAACGAGAATGCTGAATAAAATCATTATTTGGCGTTGATGAATGTTTCATCGTCACAGATTTTTAGTTGATACCGTGTTTTAATTAACTGAAATTGCAGGAAGGATATCGTGTAGATAAAATTGTTGCCAAAGGCTGAGCTTCGTCTGTATTTTGTGAAAAATTCAACTCAGTTTTTTGGGGGCCCAGTTCATAAATGTCACCTAAATATTTTTGGTTCAATATTTCAATCGAAATATTTCTTCGAAATGTTTGATACACATTGGGGTATTTGTTTTGGTCATTACGTACTTCTTTTTCGTGGTGCAGAGGTCAGTGTGCTCGCCCATCACAACCGTGAATTATGCATGACTATAAATCTATCTAAGATATAATTGATCCCAGAGAAGTTAACCCTAACCGTCAGCGGTGATGTAGTAATATCGTATTCATTTCTACCATACCTTCATTCCCTCCCTGGTCCGAACTAGGTGAGGTTTTTAACTGGGGCTTCCCTCACCAACTTCGGATAGACACCATACGTCCGAGAAACGAATATCTCTCCTTTCCAATTCCCTCAAGCAAATCATGGTTACGTGAAGATCAGGCTTCATGGCCTATATCTCGACGTTTAGTCTTCGCGGCGAAAGAAAGTAACGATATGTAACCAATGGACCGAAAGCGCGGTGTTGTCATATGTCTGCTACGAGGGTTGACATAATCGCCCAATCCATGGCACCCAGACAAAGGTTACTACGAACGATTGAGACGAGTAAAACGCCAATGTATTACAGTAGAAGGTAGAGTCGGCACCTAGACACATGAGGTCTTCAGGCTAATCCGTGATTACTAGGGTTGCCATCAACAAATCACAAATCTAGACATGGTAGCTAACGTACTCGGATTTTGGAACTAAAGCCCGGGACATTACTATTCGAAAATAATTTTCACGCTACATAGTAATGAAATAATAGTATAACGTGTTAATTTATTTAGCAATATAGAATAATAAACAAAGAGGAGTTTACACAGAAAAGCTTCTTTTCAAACAAAATTAAATAGAAATTCCTCTCTATTGGTAAGAAGAATAAAGAATAATTAGAGCACATAACAGTTGCACTCCTGGCACATGATAACTACGAGGTACAGTTGGTGAATAATGGGAAGCAGGTGTGAATTTTGGCTTCATTCTGCTCTTTCCTGAAGACACCAAGAAGAATACGTACGTCAATCGTGCGTGGAATGAAACAATTTCCGAGGAATGAAGTCGTGTGGAAGAATATCACAATATACTGTACGAAGCATGGCTTAGGCATACATCCTAGACACATGAGGTCTTCAGGCTAATCCGTGATTACTAGGGTTGCCATCAACAAATCACAAATCTAGACATGGTAGCTAACATACTCGGATTTTGGAACTAAAGCCCGGGACATTACTATTCGAAAATAATTTTCACGCTACATAGTAATGAAATAATAGTATAACGTGTTAATTTATTTAGCAATATAGAATAATAAACAAAGAGGAGTTTACACAGAAAAGCTTCTTTTCAAACAAAATTAAATAGAAATTCCTCTCTATTGGTAAGAAGAATAAAGAATAATTAGAGCACATAACAGTTGCACTCCTGGCACATGATAACTACGAGGTACAGTTGGTGAATAATGGGAAGCAGGTGTGAATTTTGGCTTCATTCTGCTCTTTCCTGAAGACACCAAGAAGAATACGTACGTCAATCGTGCGTGGAATGAAACAATTTCCGAGGAATGAAGTCGTGTGGAAGAATATCACAATATACTGTACGAAACATGGCTTAGGCATACATCCTAGGCTATACCTGATGGATTTACCTGATTAGTTAGACTGTTCTGTATAACAGGAAAACTTTGGAGAAATCTGTTCAGTTTTGTAACATATATGTTTGTGTTTTACTGCACATTCGAGGTACAGGTATACCCATTGGTTATACCCTAGAGTTTATGGCTCACTTTAATCATGTTATAAAAGGGAAGTCATGACGTCACACGCTTTCTTTCTCTCATTCCAAGTAAATCTAAGAAGAAATTTGTGCTATCTCAGATTATTAAATATGTTTTACTGTCAAGTTTTATTTATCTCTCCTGCTTTGTGATGAATTTATAATATCCTTCATTAATTTATTTTCTAATTTGTCTTTTCTTTTACAAATTAGGTAACACCTTTCAAGAAATTTACATCTTGGTTTGTTCGTAGCATTGTTGACAACGGTGCCTCAATGATCGTACTTGCCGATTGCAACACGCCGATATTTCGACATGCAGTAATTGGATCTCAGGAGATATTCTCTTGAAATTTGCTCTCACTAGTTCCTCAAGCGTTTTCCCTTCTATGAAGTTCGACGGAGAAAATTACTCTCCGTCTGGTATATAGAAATTACTAAATAGTTGTGATTCCTTTGTTTATTAGTATAATATGAAAAGTTGCTTTATTTATTGCGCTCATCAAATACGTTTGTTTCAGATGTTGCGCCATTTCAGACTTATCTTTGTCAAAGTATTTTCGGTTAAATTTTATTAATTTTATCTCTTGTGAGAAAACAAATTAAATCTATTGTATATCCGTTTCTTTATACGAAATAATTGAATATACATTTTATTTACCATATATGAATACAAAAGTTATAACTGTACAGTATTCCTGCAGAGATGTATAAAAACATCTGAGCGCAGGCAGGTAATCATTAAGGACTAACATAGAATAAGACTAAAAACCGGATAAAAAACAAAAGATAAAGAAAAATTTAAAATTCACGACAAATTTGGAATTTATCCCATACATAGAATAATAACTTAATACAATAGGTCAGTCTATTCATTTAAGTTTTTGATATTTAGTCATGCGGCTATTTTTTTCTTGACCAACCTTTCACCACATGTCAATTCTTTCAAAGTACTAAGTAGTTTGCACATGTATAAATAAGCAGTAACATGCTTATTTATATTGTTTATACAGTAACTATTAAAAGGTTCATTATTTTTAGTTTGTGATTAATCAAGTACACATTATGTCACCTACCCATGAACATGTAATACACGTCTTATCGTGGTTCTTATTGACTTTATTCTCAAAAATATTTGTGATATCGAATATTTTGCTTTTTACTATAATCCCCAAAATTAAATCGAAAAAAAACTTCAAGAAATTTACGTCACACTCACTGTATCAGTTTTGTGTCTTAATGATTTTCTTTAAAATATTTGCACATCAAATGGAATATTAAAAAACTTAAATCGAAAGGAAAAAATGAAAAAGTTCTTAGAATAGTCGCGAAAATTAATTTTCACCTAAATAAAGCATCGATGTTTTTATTCGTTTCTAGGGTAATATTTTGATCAGTTACATAGCCCCCATTACGCGAGATAAAACGATAATCGGAAAAGCGATGTTATACGAGAGAAAAGATATGGTGAAATTTTTCTCTCAGCTCTTTAACTTTTCTAATCGTAATTAAGTTCGCGAATGTGATAGAATTATTGAAATATCTATTATGTACTTCCCATTCGTTTCATTCTATGACGTAGTACGGTTTCCTAGAAGATAACCGCGATAATATGTACAAGGAAAACTAAAGGGACAGACTTTCCTCTTTTTAAGTGAAGGTATAAAAATGTATATTCGCCTTACTCGATTCAAAATGTTGAATAGACGTGCTAAGTTATGACCCTTGAAACTGAAGTGAGAGACAGATCTTGTATGTATGAAGATATAAATTAGTATATTAGTCTCTAAACAATTATTGATGATTTTGGAATAAGACGAGCAAGGGAATAAATAATAAAAGAAACTAATAAAAAACATGTTAAGATATATTTTATTAATTTCAAGAATAATATGGAAAACTAGGCATTTATCATTGCCTTTTCCCCTGCTAATTGAGTTCGCTGTAACAGTCTTTGTTCATTATTTTTAGTAGCAGCTAGTTAACACTTCTTATGACTGCACGCCAGTGATGACTCGAGGAGGATGTCTGGTGAGCAACGCTGAAAGCAGCGGCAAATAGACACGCCGAAAGGATAAGAAAATCTATCAAATATTCGAGAGGAGAGACAGATACCCTGGAATGACTATGTTGCAAAAGGGAATGTCATTAGCACTTGTTAAAAACGTGAGAAGATACAATTTGTATTGTTATTGAGATAAGTTAAATTTAAATTAAGTTCAAAAGAAAGAAAGAAGGATTTAAATTAAAACATCAGTTCAAGAATAAGTTTTATTTCCCTAAGTGATTGTAAATGTATTCAGTTATTTTACTTGACAAAACATTTTTATCAGGGTTCTTCGCTCGGCCTCCGTGGCAACGGAGTGACGTGACGTGTCGGAATGAGATCGAGACTGCTGCTCCGTTGCGCATTGCTGTTCTGCCCTGATTAGTTCCGATGTTCTTGCGACACAGGCACACTCACAAATTGCTTTATGAGATGGAGCATTGGAGTGTGAGGAATATTGAGATCAAATGTGTTGCCCTATCTTATCTCAGAACTTATATCCACTTCGTAACCTTGCTGACACATTATGTACTTCTTATATAGTGAAAATCATGATCTAGTTTAACGAAGAACTTCGTTGGTGTCAAACAGTTCTGTGAAATATTTTTGGTAGGTTTGGGTTTTTGTTGTTTAGGTTTACTAATGTTTTTCCATTCAGAAAATACATTTTTGTTGGTTTTGGTACATATTACAATTTGTTTTATGCTACACTTGACGTAACCTTGGTCAATGTTACGAGTTCCCAAAATCATGAAGATTGTGCAATTCAAAGGCAGCTATTTTACTAATAAATTCCAATACAACTATTATCCGAAACATAATGTACTAACACTGTTGTTCGCAAGTGTTAGAATTCTTCCATACATCGAAGTATAAGGATTTCATTCGTTAACATCGTAATGATACTCTTCGTGTCCCAATCTTTCATTATTGTTTGAGTGTCTCTTCATGAAGAATATAGTGTGTTACTAGGTAAACATCTCGTTTTCTGAAGTAACCACGAGTCTTGTGAGTAGTTCCTCTGTCACTCTAATAGCACGAATTCGTAGAGAACAACGCCTTTTCATAGGGAAAAGGAGAATTATTACTGACAGATAATTCTGATTAGGGGTCATCATGCCATAATACAGTTACGGAGGGGTGGGAAGGTGTTGACCTTTTATGTTGAATATTTTTGTTGAATTTATTTATGAACCATTTAAGATTCATTCTATTCTGACTTGATGATTGGTCATATCAGTGAAAAAATAGAAACCACTAATTTGGCAACTTTTCGGATACTAATACACCCTTCATCTCATTGTCCCAGTATGATGTATGATGGTTATGATGCATTAGTCCTGCGTAGTGCAGGAGATGGTGATCGAGAGAGATTATTGTATTATTACGTAACAAGCCCTAGCGAAAGTTATAATATTATCTGAAACGATGGCGAGTTGGTACTTTTACATTTTAGCTTACTTGATCAAACTTCAAGATATAATAGAATTAAGCTAACGTTTATGGTGTATGTTGTATAGGGTGCATTTTACTTCTTCATTAAAATTCATGTGAGCTTAGTGAGGTTAGAGATTATGGAGAAACGAACAATGAAGTCAATGTATTGAAATGTGTCCCTAAATTTTCCGATTCGCAACATAAACCTTTCTTAATGGTGGAGGGAGTGGGTTAGTGTTACGTAGTTCTTGGAGGCGGGGTAAGGGTTTTCGTTATAGGTTGGTGGGGATGAGGGTGTTTAAAAGCGATAAATAAATAAATTTATTGTCAAAAACAGTACAGACTGCGTATGACCACGTGGTGGACGTTAAACTAATATACTCTCCGGAAGTAAGCAAGGGACCATCCCATCAATTCCGATCAAGGGCCGTAAGGCAGAGGCGGATTCAAAAATTTCAGCAAAAGTTCCTAGATAAGATAAAAAGTTAGCTGCGAGTTATAATACATATATAATGTCAATATGTTTGTAATTTAACGCAAATATGTTTGTAAATTTACATGTACAAGTTATTGGGTTTTGGTTATATAGTTTTTGGGTTGCAAAATTTATGAACAACCCCATAAAGAATGTATAATTCCTGTGTTGTTTCATTTCTAGTAGGTCTAAATAAGTGTACGTTCTTCCTAGCTTGTATTTGATGCGTGGGGAACGTAGTTTTCTGCAAGAATGCATCCGTGGGAAGATCTGAATATCTAGAAATCTATTCAGCACGAACTGACGTCGATACATGTCAGCTTCCCGTTCACTATATTTCTCGCTAAAACTCTGAAACAGTTCAAGAATTCTCTTATCATGCCCTTTTCAATGCACTTGTTTCATGCTCATTGTGAACTGATTTGGGAATATTGGGGACATCATAAAATTTACGGTAAAAATTCAAAGCATGCAATTCATTATATTCCATTGCGTCATATTCACCGTTGAGAAATACAGGAAGGAATCGAATAGAAATCGATTCACGAAAAATGCCGTATCCAATTTCATTTTGAAGGCATATTTCCGACGCTTTCTCCGCTGACACCACAGCAGTGCACAGAGTGCAGTGTGTCACAGTATTCTTGAACAAGTAAATAAATAAACATTTCCTCAACATGAAAAGTCAGAAAACCAATTTTTAGGTATCCTTCTTCACGATACAGGGCTTAAATGATCAATAATTTTTAACAAATCAAATTATTCATTAGAGTATCCGTCAACCTTATTTACAGTATTTTTGTATCTTGATCAATGATGCACTTCAGATAGTAAAAAAATATTTTATTAATTTTTTGAATCAAACTTCATTTGTCAAAATTTCATTAAACGTAATGTCCTGAAGACATTTTCACTATTATTACTTCGTAGTCGTTAATAGAATTTGGCTGTTGACGAGCCCTAAAGCCCCACCAAAAAAAAAAAAAAAAAAAAAAAAAAAATTNTAATGAATCGCATTATACTGATCGAATAGAGTAAGAAAATGTGTGAATGGTTGGGATCTCACTGCTGCCTTTTTCTTACTCTATTAGTGTTGCGGTTTGAAGATAAATTGTTCCGTCGTAATTTTATTTCTTATATTTCTACAACTTTGATCACAAATTTATTATTATATTTGCGCGTAAAACTGATTTTACAGCACTCTAGCATAAAACTGACTTCGCAGAAAATGGATGTGCACTTTACCCGACTCACTGAAGCCCATGTTTTGCACGTATCCAATCAAAACGTTATTTTCACACCCACCTTTGACCTTATAGAAGTCGCAACATTTCTACATGAGGCTCCAGAAATCCTTATAATCCCTCACCCATCAAGTTTATTTTCCCCCTCTAGAGTGAAGAAGAATTAACACGGGACTATCGTATGGACCCGACACATCAACTTCTTCAAACAACTTCCATTCCAGCACGTGTAGTTGAGATGTCTAGTCGCAGTTCCAATTATTTTCATTTGAATCAGATGATGTTTTAGCGAAATGATGTTTCACCCAAGTGACTGGAAAAAACTCAAACGATCCTATAAGCTATCAACCTATTAGTTTACTTACATCAAAATATTTGTCAGCAAAATATTTGAAAACTGTTAACACGCCAGACTGAAGCCATAATCTGGCATAAACCATTCGAAATATTTCAATTCGGATTTAGATATCTATTCTCAACAGTTCTGTTAATACTGTGGCTAATTTATCTCATCTAAGCATTCCATAACCCCTAACATTTCAATGTCCTTTTGCTAGAAGAAAAACGTTTCGCACTGTATGGCATTTAAAACCTACAGGAACTCGGTATTCCCGGCAACTTACATAAAATATCTTAATTTAAATTACACCCTGTTTTAGTGGGAGTTCTCGAAGGGAGCGGTATTACCACCCAAGCTCTTTAACATATTTTATATTCAATATTTCTACTACCAGTGAAACGATTCAAAATCAGATGAAAAGGCGATTTGTAGTGCTGATAGTCACCTCGAAACAGCTTGAGAGAAGTGTCTCAAACGAATCTAAAACTATCTAGAAAATATTTCTCCTTTCTACAATACGCCCCACCAACTCCACTTTTATTTCATTCATACAATGACTTTTACCCCAAACCTTAGTTTGTCCTGTACACAATACTTCCTTTTAAAAAGAATATTCAAAGCCAAGGATGGCAGCAAATAATCGAGTCCATCGTTTATACCTCCTACTGAAATATTCACCACCCTTTAGTCTCCATTTGTTGTCGATCCATACCGTTACAAGATTATTGTATGCAAGCTAATTTGAAAGCAACGAAAACCAACATAGCCTAAATACAGTACACATATCTCAAAGTACAATACTCCATATTATTGTCAAAGCATGAAACAAACTTGGTTTATTTTAAACTCCCATTATATCTACATTGACATACATCCTTTCAAATTTGTTTTAAAACATATAGCACCCAAATTCAAGAAGAATATTGTGCTTCTTCCTTTCGATCAGAATTTTAAACCAGGAAAATTTTGCGAAAAGGAGTTGAAAGTAGAACATTTTTCAGTCCTTAAAAATAAAACAAAGTTATTTCCAATTTTTCATTACACTAGTTGTAATTTGAAGCAACTAGAGATACTAATATTTTATTGTACTAATATTTGTAACAAACCTGTTTTATCCTATCTATCTGTCCTGAACTTGAGGGCCTGACAAAGATACGAATAAAATATAGGAGTCGCTAAAATTATATTTTCAAGAAAAACGATTTTGAAACATTCTTTCATAACATCTCTATCTTGGTTAACATTATAATGATAGTAAAATTGATCCGAACTTATGAAAAACCTCTTATTATTATTAATCTGACGAATATTCATTTTAAAATTAAATCAACTTTATATATTTTTTAATGTTAACAATTAATAAAACACGTACTTAATATATAACATAATTAACATTTGATATTTTTCTAAATTAACAAAATTCTCTACCTCTGGAGATGAATAAATCGTAAAAATGATCTCGATGTCATACCACATGGCTTGAAGTTGATGAATCATATTGAGAGGTCAATGATAAATGCGAAAATATTGTAATGACATCGATACACGCATTTTTGCTTAATAGTCAGGTCACATCTGAAATGGTCTGACACATATGCAAACATAACTGCGTGCTCTCGCCGTCGCGTCGGGAGAAATGAGTTGATGTCTAGAATGCCTAAGTGTATGTCCATATTGGCATTTGTGAAGCGTAGGGAGATTACTACAAGAGAGATCTCAAGTGACTGATCCTGACATTCGATAGCTATCGCTTCTATCAACTGCTCTCGAAAGATGGACACGATAATCGGTTGCAGCGAAGCTTTTGTCGGATTTGATTACAAATGAAGGCCTGCCTAACGTGTTACTACAGTCCACTTACTCAGTTCCCATAGTCACAGTTGCTGTACTGAATATATGAAGTACGTCGTGGCCGTCCTATTGTCACGTACCTCTTCATTATGAGCACGCTGTGGTGCTAATATGAAGTTAATTCCTTAATCATCCGAGTAATTTTTGTAATTTAGTTCATCAACGTTGGGAATAGAAGTCTATTTCTGGACAGCTCATTCCGACTTCATTTCCACACCACGCTCCACTTCCGGTTTCCTAATATTCAAAATTTTAAAATTATCCATAGAGCATTTTGATTGGTCAGTTAATTCTGCGTACATATTATATTATTATGCAAAAATGAGTTATGTTGGAGGCGCTTTATTTGAATCTGCAAATAAGGTAATTCCAAAGAGTTCAATTTGGAAGATAGTTCACGCAATATTTACATGAATAGATACTTTGGTTTTTAGGATGCCATGTATTGTGATATATTTTTCATCCGATTGATCTAAAATGTCATCTTGTATAATATTTTTAGTATATTATTATTATTAATATTTTGATTTTTTTTGCTTGAAGTTTTGTTTGGTAGCGTGTTTAGTTCCAGGAGTTTTTTTTAAAATGAATGTTAATGGGGCACACTTGTGGTGCAATGGAATTGTACATTTTCTTTCGTCCAAACTTTATCCCTGGTTCAATTTGAAAAATTTTAATGGGGCATTTTTTATTCATACCATTGAACACACTTAAAAAATATTATGTAGCGATGTTTAAAATTGCTGAAGGTATAACATGTATGAAGTCCCTATAGATTCAATGTCCCATAATTTCATTTCAGGTGATTGTCTTAAAGAAAAAATTGTTATTGTTTCCTACAAATCAGGAAGTAGAACAAAATATTTCGCGAAGGTAAAATTGATTAAGTGTCACATATCTAGGGGGATCAAAATGGGTAAAATTAAAACATTTTAAGATAATGCTGTATATTAACTTCCATTTTATTTACAACATTGAATTATTTGCTGGAGAACATTGAAGCAACGAATAGTCCCAACCAGTGTTTGCCAAAAAATTATTGACCAATTCAGAACACCCCTTCCCATATTCCGTGACACAAAGGAACCTCACACTGTATCCCTCCCTCCCTTTACAGAATATTCTTGTTCAGGGGCTTAGTGGGAAGCAAAATAATCTTCCACTCCTTCATCTTTCCATGAACCTCCAACTGCGAAACTCTGGCCGCAGCACAGTTGTTTGCAACGCATAAGTGGGGAACATGAACCGCGAGGTGATCCCGGTGTTCTGGGGCTTCCCCGAACTGTCGGACGAAGGTGAACGTGAATGAGGCATGAGCAAGAGTTGAGTAATTAGTGGAGGCGTTGGGGAGGACGGAGTTTGGGGAGACTCGAGCTATCATTCGCCGCTGCTGTGGGGATGTGCTCGGAGGGTGTTTCGAATCCAGGTCACGCTCTTAATAAGAAGATGGTCGATGTGTGTTGTGGGATTTTGGGAGGTTCGTGCTCTGACCCGATTTTCTTGATTAAAGTAAATGACGTAGCCGACTTGTGGTGAAATGGAATTGTACATTTTCTTTCGTCCAAACTTTATCCCTGGTTTCAATTTGAAAAAATTTAATTTTATTTAACTTTGGACGAAAAGAATAATAATAAATCAATTATGTTATTTATGTAATGTAATGTTCATGAAATTTATGTTATTCATGAGTTTTGAAAACATTAATTAAAATAAAAAACAATAGTTTATAATTTCAAAATATTATGAGAAGACCCTTTAGTTCATTTGAAATAAAAATTAAATTCTTATTCATTATTTTTTCGTTCAACTATCCAACCTTCTTTTCCTTCACCAATATATGTAGATAGGCGTTACAGTATATCTCATGACTGTATTCTCTAATACTGTCGGATAAAAATGTAGGACATACAATTTTGTTTTCTTAAAATTTTGTTGGGTTTCTTAAAATTAATTATGGGATTTTCTATTTCGTCTTTTCCCGGACAGCTCCTATCTGAACGGTAATTCCGCGTTCGTCTTGGTGATAATTTATCATCCAGTCATCCTTTGGAAAACGGTGTCCCACAGGGCTCAATTTTGAGTCACTTTACTTGTCATAGCCATAAATAGTATTGCGTGAGAGGTTCGAGGACGAGAATATGCGTTACCCTTCGTTCACGACTTCATCCACTGATCATCCAGCAGCATCTGTCATCGAGAGGCAACTAAATAAGTTCTAAACCGTTTATATAAGTGGAGCATGTCCACCAGCTGTAGCTTTTCTGAGTCAAGGTCATGTTGTATGCATTTCTGCAGGATGTACCATGTTTACAATTATCTGGATCTTTTTTTGTTGGTCAACATTTTCCTTTTGTTGACTCCGCAAAGTTTCTGGGTGTCACGTTCGACCGCGCACTGACATGGGACTTGGCTCAATCACATCCGTAAACTACAATCCCGTTGTAGCTCATCCCTGAACCTCCTTCGCTGTCTAAGCGCACCATCATAGGGTGCAGACCGCCCTTGCCTTCTTCGCCTGTATAGAAGCTTTGTTCGGTCAGTATTAGATTACCGCCTCCGCTCCATCATCTACACTAAGCCCCCTTACCAGCTTCCATCATGCAGGAGTTGACACTGTAATTCAAAAATATGATATTTAAAAAATTGTTTTCTTTTTTTGCGAAATAATGTATTGGTATTCTGTTTTCTTTTCTTTTCTTTCATCTTTCTATTTAGATATTTGTTGATTTCAGGAGGGTTTTTTAGTGGGTATGGTCGAGATATTCGGCGAGTCCCACACACGGGGAAGAGTCATTANTCTGTTAGTAAATGGAATTGATAACTTAATAAATCAATTTATTGGTTGTCTTTTAAAGCTAAAAATGACTTCTGAATTAAGCGTAATTTTTGTGTATACATGGCAGCTTTATATACTGCATCAGTGCATGACCAGAAAAGCGACTAAGTTCGTGGAACATCACTCTGCATGTCACTGAAGAAGAGGCTTATTTACTTACGCAATACTTACATCAGATGTATTTTTTCATGAGAAATTTCTTCCGTAACAATTAGTCTTGAACTATTTAACGCAGGAACATTCAAGATATACGAAAAGTTTTAGTATTTTTCATTTTCTGCAAATGGAGAGGAATTTCTATTATGGTTGAATTCGTAAAAAAATAAAAGATAATTAACTTTGATTCTAAATGAAGATAATGTGTTATAGAAGATAATGTTATATTATTAAATAACACATTATTTCACGAACTCGATTTATTTTCAGTTACATTCTCAACGTTTTGGGCCATCATTATGCCTGACGATGGCTCACAGTGGGTACCAAAATGTCAGACATCATGATTGTCCACGGTTGGGGCCGAAATGTTGTTAAGAATACGTAATTGAAAATAAATCGAGTCTGTGAAAGTAAGATCGTATAATTTAATATAAGTTCTACTAACGTAATTATCATATGGATTATGTGTTCTCTCTTAAGAAATATATATATATATATATATATATATATATATATATATATATATATATATATATATATATATATATAAATTACTACATAATGTAATAAAATTACAAAATACTGGAGAAATATCTTGTAATTTTTTTTGTAAATGTTGTGAAGTTNAGCATGTCAGGAAATAAATAGTATACTTCTTTATTTGAATTGAATTACTATGATAACAATACTTACAACAATGCATAATAAATTGTTGTCGATACTATTATGTGTTCTATTAATTTTTGCGTGAAGATACATTCCTCTTCACTTTCAACGCTGAATATTAACAACTTTCGTTCAGAAGATAAACATGAACATTGTTCATCAATTAAATCCACTTGGAGAAGATAGCTTGTCCTATGAAAATCAACGAACCAAGAGAATGCGTCGCGTTGTGAAATTAGAGCAATGGGATTAAGCTAGGCAAATCAATGGTGCGACGACGACTGGTAGCGAAGATGTGAAACGAGGTGGAGGAGTATGAGGAGCAGAAGCGTGCGGGATAATGAAACATCTGCTTGATCCTCACTGGATAAGCACTGCGCGTATCCATTGGCACATTGCCAGGTGTTTTCTCTTCCACGCGCGACACAGTGTGATAGATCATCGTAACATTTTTATGAAACTTTCTCAGAAAATGTCGTTTAGGCTTTTCAATTTTTGAAGTGGAATCTTTTACGATCGTTGCATTTGTTTCAAATGGCAAAAATATGTTTTATACTCAAAAGGAAAGAAATATTTTTTTCCCCTTTACAAACAATCATAACAGGAGAGTTTGATTTGGTCAGGTGCAATGCTTTAAACAAATAGGAGACATATCACACAAACTGCTTTTACGCGGCACAATCTTTTTAAAAAAATATAGATATTTTCAGTTTTATCGCCATATTCAACTATGTACCAAAGAAACGTTGATGATTCAGCTATCTGTATGCCTATAACCTTAATTATAGTTGAAATTAGACACCAATTGCTGTGAACAATGGTCCTCGCTTTCATCTGTGATTTTAACAATTCCTTAGCGAAATCATTTTAAAATAGTTTTATCAGCAGATTGAATTATCAGTAGTTCGTAAGAATTAACTCATTAATAATTTATTCGGCAAATCAATGAGGTAACTAAGAATGGTGTACCAGTGATGTAACTAAAAATGAGACAACTAAGAACGTATTTTTATCTTTTTCATGAACCTTTTTATTTGAGTAATGTTTTCTTCTTTAATTCACATAGTGCTATTATTTAACGTAATGTATAGCGCTGGAATCTTCGTAACTCAATTGTTTTCATTTTGTCTTTACCATAATTTCTTATGGTCGTCTTCTTGTCCTGTTCCTCTCGATGACCTTACTTCCTCCTTCGTAATCTTCTCTCCAATGTTTGTGTTCTCGGCGCTGCAGCAGGAGACTTCCGGAAGGAGAGTTCGCGCCAGTTGCAGTGCGCTCGAGATAGGTGCCTCAAAAGGATATGTAATTTCAAGTCGTAAATGGAATTCTGCTCTAACTTAGAAGGATATTAGTTTATATTTTCAGTTACTTTGCTTACTCGGGATATTAGGAAAGCAAGGCGTTCTGACACCATATTAATTTTTATTTACTAATTTATAGTATACATTTGTTCCTTTTCTGTAATTATCTAATAATAAATAACCATTCGCGAAAGAACATCTCAGACTGTGTTCTTTGAGCACAACAATTCTTGCTAAGTCTAACTTATTTTGATAATATATGAATGTTAGCATTTGTTAGGTTAATACAGAAGATCGTGAAAACTAAATGGGTATCGGGTTATTTCTATATGAAGAAACATTCAGGATAATACACACGGTAGGATCAAATCAAATGCATTATTCGTTTTTATCAGATAATTAAAAAAAACTACCCTCTGAACCGTTAATTCTGAATCTATTAACTCGAAAATTGTGCAATGATGCCTAGAGAGGACCGTAAGTAATTTTTAATTGTTTCCCGAAATTTGCGGAAATTTGCGAGCGTTTGGTGAAAACTCTAAGCCTTTACAGCGTTCTATGAGGTTTAACGAAAAGTTAAGATTGTAAGGGTAAAATTATCTTTGCGATTCAACTATAATTTCACTCAATTGATATCAAAATGAATTGTTAAATGTAAATGTATTTGTTTACACATTTATTGAGAATTAATTCTCCGTATAGTTTTATTAAGTACCTTGTGACCCGCGCGAAACTGAGAAAATCAACTAGTGTTTCTTCCTTACATTAAGAAACATGTTGGATCCCTTAGTTAATCTCTATGAACCTCCGACTAGTGAAACTAAGAACCTCATGTAAACAGTGCTTGGAAAAGAGAGAAATGTTCTTTCGTGGAAATGAACCCAATTTCATTCATTCTGTCAGTACAGGATCATTTCACACCGGTCGTCTTAGAAGTGAACTACTCTTATAAACTGCTCTTTCTGTCTCTATCCTTTTATCACTACATTTTCTCCTCTTCGTCTGCCTTGCTATTCGTGATCGTCCACTCCGTTTGCGAATTGTTTTCGACAATTAGCAAAACGAGCAGTTTGTGCGCAGTGGATGACATTTCTCTGTGTTAACTGATAGTTGTGCGTACGGCAGCGGCAGTAGCAGAGGACGAGGTGGAGCAGTCAAGTGAAGTAGTCTCCCGACGACTTGGCGAAGCGAGCTGCACCGAATTGCGAGACATCGTGCCTTGTTAGCTCGTTAAAACGTAATGAAAATACTTTGTCCCCAGTTGTTAATGTCGTTCTGAGAGTGGGCTAGTGTTAAGGCATAGTTTGACGTTTGTTAACATTTCGCTGCCGAGGCGCAGTCCGCTCGTAGAATGATAATACGCTTCCATTTACGCGTCGGAAGTTAATGTACCTGAATTTAACTTTCATCTTCGAACAAATAATGCATGTAGCTCATTACAAGGTTATGCTTCAGTGATGGATCTATTTAACTGACTGCTCGTGATTTATTGGAATATATTTACGGAGGCTCAACCGGAAATGCGGTAGTCAATTCTACTAGAACAATATTATAATGTTCCACTACTTGCACTCCCGTGTAATCTGTTTATATTTGGCAAGACTGTACACGTATGACCAGTTTTTTCTGTTATGCCATATGTTCACTATTTGTTTAAATGGGTAACATATTAACTTCTCTATTTTTATTATGAAAAATTGCTTTAACCTTAAGCTTAATTCATATCTCCTGTTGTTAGGAAAATAATTTTAAATATTATAACACATGTAAAAAATTGGAAGATGTTTCATTGCTTATTCTTTCAACAAATTAACATAGACATTGCTATACATACTTTCGAGCAATTTTGCTCATTTCAATTTTTTCTCATTTAAGAGTAATTTGCAATGAAAAATGGTTTCAATTTTAAATTCCAAAATTGCTCGTAGTATAAATATTTATGGCAAAGATTTTTCGTTTAAATATATTCCATGATGTTTGTTATATAAAATTGTTTGTATCAGTATAACGTTCAAATAATAATTGTAGATAATACATATTGCTAATTTTTTCTATATTATTTTTCTAATTTTCTTTTTCATGAGATATTGGAAACGTGCAAAACATGTACAATCGTAAAAAAAAGTTAGAGTAATTAAAATTGTACGTCCAGTTTTGGACGTTCTCTACATTGATTGTGACTTAAAAGCTACGTTATACAGTATTATTGGTCATGATTTTGAAACTTTAACCACTGAAATTATATTTTGTTATAGTATACATTATTTTTCCTTGTTAGTGTACTGATAATGTTCTTGGTTTTAAAATAATAGGAAATAAAATCAGTACTCAATACCATTTAGTAAAAAAATATGAATAAACCATAATATAAAAAGAATATTCGTAATTAATCAGAATCTCTCATTATTGCATATTGGTGAGCTAATTCTTTAACTATTATCAATAATGTTGACGAGTTTTCATGATTCCAACAAGATTATATTCGAGTAAAAAAATAAATTCTTATTTCTGTATCCATTTAAAGACCTTTTATTATTTGTTAAATTGAAAAACAAGTAATCCATTCAATTTGATGATGATTGATTTTTTCGTTCTTGAATTATTCTCTAAAATTGAAGATTTTTAACACTTCTATTTGTAATAACGTTTTATCGATAATTTAGGTTATATTTTGTAGATAGTCATGCTGTTGCGGACTATTTGTGTAACTCTTTGAGGCAAACTATTGTTGTCACCTCTCACTAACCGTTTAGGCAGCGTAAGAAAATACAACTTCCCCCCCCCCCGATTTTATCGACATGTAAGGTCAAAAACTTTTTATCTTTTTCATCACACATTGAACAAAGCCTATGTTCCTCCTGGCCGTCTAAGCTATCTCTTTGCCAAATTTCATCACGATCAATTCAATGGTTTAGTCGTGATCAGGTATCAAACAGACAGACATGCTTTCGTGTTACGCATTAATATATTACTATGGATTAATGTCATTAATCGATTGTCCTTAGTTAACATACTTCTGTTTTTTACTTTCAGGGACTAAGTTCTTTCCCCAGGAAGCGGCTTGGCTCCCACAGTGGTACTACGTCAGCAGCCACTACTCCATCACCGTTGCAAGAAACCCAAGGTACGAATCAAAGTTGTGTTTCTTCAGATTTCAATATTGGAAAAAACAATCTTGAATTTGTATGTTTTAGAATAGTATATGCACCAAGTCATAAACTCAAATACAATAATACAATACAATGCATACGTAAATGATTTTATAATACTGTGAAATCGTGAATTAATTATATATAACTAAACAATTCATGAAATATTATCTTTTATGATAATATATTATAATACTTTACTAGTATATAAAACTATAAGACTTTCGTTTAAAGTTGAGTCTTATGACAAAATGTTATTTTAGCTCGTATTAGATGTTCCAAACACGCTGATTGGAAGTGGGTAAGTGATCAATGAATATTGAACGATGAACAGGGAACAATTTACCATACGACTGAACCGGCTACTGCCTAAGGTGCTCTTTTAGAGGGCGCGGAATCGCATTACGTAAGAAATTATTAGTCATGGTTGCATACTTACATCGTGAACTTTTATATTGTACACTTACCAAGTGTTGAATATACAAGTACTTAAAATATTTATGAAGAGATTATATCAATAAAATTACTCATCAGAATATTACATTTGAATGTTTAATTTTGTTCACCTTTTCGAAATATTCATATTAGAAACTTAAATGGCACGGTCTTATAGCTGAATTTTTTGTGGAAAATGAGATCACACATATATCCACAAGTTTGACTATATTAAAGGCTGCTCTAACCGGGCTAATTTTTAAATCTCAATCGATACATCTGAACTATTCCCTACAGTATGTGAAGTGAGAGATTCTTCTCTTCAATATATGGAAAGGAAATATGCAAATCGTAAAATAGTATAAGTCGCAAGTAGAAAGTGAGGAAGCGTATATTGCCCCCAAGATGATTTTTTCTTGCTTCAAGTTGGTTTATATTAATTTTTTTATTTGTATTTTTTATTCACATAAGAATTTGTAAATTCAAAAAATCTATTTTCCTAGAAATTCAAACAATGTGTTGCAAAGTTCATTTTTTTAACCCCAAGGAATCAAACATGAAGTAAAAAGTAAACAGAAAATTTCCATGAGTTTCATTACTTTTCAGTGCAAAATTCAATCCTCGTGTCAAGGTCGTCAATGCGCGATTTTTCCTATGCAGATATGCTAAGGAATGCATAGAACCGGTGCTCAACAATCTACAGTGATGTCTCTCTGGCTGGTTTTGACAGCCAATTCGCATCGAGGTCGAAGATACTACAACCAGGAATCTTCTTATTTTGTTGAAAGTCTCTGACATACGTCAAGGCGCGTAGAGCAACCTTCAGCAAAAGATCCCAAATATTTCATCAGAAATAAGCCTAGATTCATCAAAGAGTATTTATCTAATACAGGAAGAAGAATGTTTTATTTTATGTTCTTGTGTTTATTCAGTTTACAAACCGAAACCATTAGATGAGTATTTGCCGAACTCGGTAAAATCGTCGGAAAATGTCTAGATGACACCATCTGTTTTAAATACGAGTACATACCCGTACAACAACATTCTGAAAGCAACCAAACTATTTGGATATCGTTCCAAACAAATTTTAGAAACCTTGATTATACGCACACCTAATGTCTTAAATCAAGCTTTCAGTAAGACTCCTCCTTGGGTTTTGCGCAAACCGAAGATTAATTTCGATCTTCTGCATCATGACAAGAATACCCCAGCCGCGATATTGAGGGTATACTTCCACCTAATCCTCGACAAACACCGGGTCTATATTCCTGTGTTTACAGACGGGTCGAAGCAGGCCGTTGGTGTCGGCTGCCCCGTGGTGTTCCCCCGTAAGACCTGTGACTTCCGTCTTGGTGACCTGTGCAGCGTTTACACCGCAGAGTGCTACGCCATATTGAGAGCACTGCGATCAACGAAGTGCTCCCGCGGATCAAATTTCCTGATTTGCTCTGATTCTCTAAGTGCCCTTAAAGCAATCCAGAATATGTATCCAGCTGATAAGCTGATCCAGGATGTGCTTCTCTTACTGCAAAATGACGGAAAGTACATAATGTTTTGCTGGATTCCCGGACATGTGGGAATGAGAGGAAATGAGGAAACAGACGTTTCCGCGAAGGTTGTATGCTTCAAGAATCGTATAGTTTCTTCACGATTCCAAAAAAGGATCTCCTAAATTCCATCATGACAAAGATTCTGAGTGAATGGAACAATGAGTGGTTGGCTGTTGAAGGGAATAAGCTCCGACTTATCAAATCCTCTGTTAAGTCATGGAGCAGTTCCTGTAGGTCAGCCAGGCGTGAGGAGGTCTTGCTGACCCTCCAGCGCATAGGACATTGTCCTCTCACTCATCGGTATCTCTTACTACTTGATGATGAACCCGTTTGCGAGGAGTGTAGCTGTTCTTTGACAGTGCGTCACCTACTAACTGATTGCAGAAGATACTCAAGAATACGGAGACAAATTGGTCTGGCTGCAGATTTACCAACAATTCTCGGAAATGAATCGGATGATGTTAACAAACTATTGAATTTTATAAGTAGATCGGGGTTCCTTCCACAAGTTCTCGGGATGGTCATAATTTGCAGTCTTCTTTCCTCTCCACTTTCTTCTTTCCTTTTATTCTTCCTTTCCGTAGTTTGAAAATAATAATTTTCAGAATTTATTTCATTTTTGATATGATGTATTGGATAACTGTTTCCTTTTCTTTCCTCTCATCTCTGTATTTACATATATGTTGAATTCAGGAGGGATTGTTTTAGTGGCTATGGTCGTGATATTAGGCGAGTCCCATACACGGGGAAGAGTCATTACGACTCAAATTCAAAAGGGCTTTATTTTAACATAAAGTATACAATATATATGGCGGGGCTTAGGGCCCGTGCTCCTTACAGATGACGTAAAATATACCGTTGTCTGTGCATACTATGCCCTAGTATTCACTCGCAATGAGCTGAAACAGTAACTAAAGATAGAAATATTAAACTATTTCGATTATTTGGTAGGTAAAGGATATCAGTAGCGGAAAAAGAAATTAATAAGTGTTAATAAGTTATAATAAGAATTTATTTTACTGCCATGGCTATTTTTTATATTAATATTAATTTTTAATCTCAGCTATTGTTATATATACTTAAATGACTGTTTCGTTCATTGATCACCGTTGGGAATCACGGAAAACCAAGGGTTAGGGTAGGCGCGCTTAGCACATAAAGAAGAATCTGGTTGGTAACTGGAAACCTGTAACAGAACAAAAAAAAAGATTCGGCGGCAGAATCAAATAAGAAAGAATACATACTTATCATAGAATTCATAGAAAGAATACATACTTATCTGCAGGGCAAATAACAAATGCATACATACATGTACCCATATCAGCATATGACCACATTTTTAAATCAATGAAAACAAACTAAAATATAAAACTAATATTACTACTAATACTGTCACTTATTATAATAATAACAATAATAATTTAAACAGATTTAAATTAAGTGTGTTCATTCTGGTAAACCTCCTTCATCAGTTCCTCCTCCCTCTTTTTTCTAACCATACTCAGAAACTTGCCAAGGATTAAAGTATCGGAGATTCTATTATCTTTGCATTATTTCAAAAACTAGAGTGTAATTTCTTGGTTTACGATTGTATCCCTCTTCAAGAAGCCACTTTTTTCTACCTATTTCTATGTTAACGCAATTTAGCAGAATGTGGACCCAGTTTTCTTGTTCTGTGCATGAAGGGCATTGCGAATCGCGATCCCCCTCAGTTTCCTTAATTTCCATCCCCCAAGTCGAAACCAAGCGTAACCTAGTCTTGCTACCTTGTTTAATTTATCAATGTACGGTTTTCGTCCCCAGTCTCCTGCCACAATATTCTGTACGATTAGTAACCTCTTTTCCTGTATTTCAGCCGTTATGTTTTGTTTCTCTATATCTTCAAGTCTCTGAATAATTAATTCATCATCAGATCTCTCCGGAGCTGTCTGCCACAAATGTCCTAGACCGACAGTTTCGATTATAGTTCTAATATTTTGACCCCATCCATCGTTACACATTAACTCGTAGCAATCGGATATATTGTTGTTCCTTTCCCCATTTCTTATTGAAACCCAATATTTAATGGCCCTCATCTTAATTTTTACTTCTAACGGTAGAACTCCGAGTTCCCAAAGAGTGCCACAATTAGGTGTACTCGGAGGTACGCCAAGAGTATTTTCCAAGAATTTATCGTAACACGTATGGAGCAACAGGGAAGAGATACACTCGGGTGACGCTACGTGGTTTCAACTAACAGGTTACATTCTAACATAAAGGCATACGTGAATTTCACAATATGTGTAAGTGGCAATACATTTTTTGTGAAGATTATAAAAAATCAATCCGATAAAACAAAATTGAAAGATACGTTGATAATTTGGTATAAAAACATATTGACGTACTCCACATTGTCTATTTTTTGCCTTGGGCGTCTGTTACACGTTACTTCGTTGAAGTTGCTTGTGCAAAATTTGCTCTTCGTTCGCTCATATGTACAAACTAATTTAACATTGGCTTATTTTCTTTGAATGAGCGTGTTTTTTATATTTCCTTCTCTCATTTTCTCTATAGAATCGATCGATTATCTCATAAAAATAAATTAATATGGAGGAAAACTTCAAAATTTTTAATGGAAATCCTAGATTTTAAGTTAAATGTTTCAAAAAGGAAAAACTTGCATGAAACGCATTTTATGTTGTAAAAGTCATCATTCTTTACAGAAATGAATCTTTGTTTGCTGTAATATAATTAACCTCCTTAATATCTTCCGAGGGGTGGAAATAATAATAATAAATTTATTGTGAAAAAAGCAGTACAAACTGCGTATGACCATGTGGAGAACAATAAACTAATTTACTCTCCGGAAGCAAGGGGACCATCCCATCAATTCCGATCAAGGGCCCTAGACAGAGGTAGATTCAAAAATTTCAGCAAAAATTCCTAGATAAGATAAAAAGCTAGCTGCGAGTTATAATACTAATAGGATGTCAATATGTTTGTAATTTATCGCAAACAATTTACATGTACAAATTAATATCGAACTATAGATTGTTCTGGGTATGGTGTTTAAAAATCATAAGAATTGAAAAAAACACTAAATTCACGATTTATTGTTACAATAAACATGCCCCTAGACAAAACCTAGAGAACCTGTATAAGAAATCCGCCCCTACCCGAAGGAAAACAGGAGAAAAACTCGGGTCAGAATGGGGCAACAGAATTAATGTACACTACCGTGCCAGGGTTGAGTACATATACAACTGAATAAAAAGACAATACTAGTATGCAGGAAATTAGTTTTTGAAATTGTTATAAGTTATTTAAAAAGTACTACAACAATGGCGTGATAAAGTACAAGACGGATTTAACATTTATTTAAATCAGTATAGAATATTTATTTAAATATACTTATTTAAATCAATAAATCAATATATCAGGGAATTATATAGAACGATTCCCGAATGATATGGTCCTTTTTGGCAAAGAGTGGTTGACATTTTAGGGCGATATGATTACTATTGCGAGTATTGTGTTCGTGAACGAGACTGTTTTGTATGTAGCAAAGGGGGCACTTCAGTAATTCTGTCTTAACAAACACGACGGTTTCATAAATAAAATGAAGGGAAGTGTTAAGATATTTAATTCCTTGAATAAAGGTTTACAAGAGTTTCGGGGGTGAGATTTACAAATTATCCGAACTATTCTCGTCTGAATTCTGAAAGGCTGAATACTCTGACCGGAATTGCCCCAGAAGGTAAAGCCGTAACGTAAATGGGAGTAAACGTTTGCAAAATATACGCAACGGTAAATACGTTAACTAAGATTCGTAACGCGTAACACAATTTACTTAATTGTGAATGAAGATTGTCAACGTGACAATTCCATTTGAGGTTGTCTTGAATATAAAGACCTAAGAATTTTGTATTCGTAACAGTTTTTAATTGTGTTCCGTTTAAAGAAAGAGAAACCTGGGGTAAAGATTTTGTGATACTATTGTGAAATGACATAGACACTGTAGTAATGTAATGTTGTATAAACACTGTATGCATTTGGGGTAACAGGAATAAATGCAATTCATCATGAATAAACCTAACAGTAATGATGATGTATGATACGCATTTATATTCTAGATGCGAGAATATCAAACCGGGATCCATAAATTTGGAATTACAGTACATTATCTATCCAATAGTTCTCGAGGCTGATAGACACGGCGATGCGTTTATTCTGGATTTTTACGAGTTCATTGTGATTAAGTAAACAATTGGATACAGCTAGACTCTTGTATTAACTGATACTTTGTGATGTGCATTTAAATTTTTACTTCAGTCAAAGATTATTAATGTTCTTGTTTGATTAGAAAGAATATTATTTTTCAAATTTTTCATGGATTTATTAAATGAAATTTTTTCGTGAAAAAAAAAAAAATGCTGATAAAGACAAACGTGTTGACCGAACAATCGAATAGGACAGTGAGACAAAGAACATATTACAACGAGCTCTGATTGAGTGATTACGTCAATAAACATTTTTCTGAAGTAACGAACTACTTCACAAGATTGATTGACGAATGGTTTTTTTATTTATTTAACTTTTCTTCACTACTTCATTATTCTATAATTATTCACTAAATATAATATATAGTTCGTTCGTGTAATCATACTTACTACTAGTCGTATTCTAATGTTTTCGACTGTCGCTTGAGAAATATTAAGTGTAAATGAAATTTGTACAGTGTAATTAATTTTGTGACTTCAACAGGATACTACTTACGCCACTTATCTCGTGTAACACGTAGTAATAGAATATTACATTAGGATGTAAAAGTTTCGAAAGTGTTGATTTAAATAAAATTATAGTAACAATTATACAAAGTTCTTTTCTTGGTTGATTGGAGGAGAGAGTAGGAATAAATTTAATACAAATACACTTGTTTGTTTTTCGTTGATGTAAACTAGCGACAGGTAATCCGTGTGTGCTGAAGGTAATTACATATTTGAGTTCGTCACTTAAATGAATCTTGACATGATATGAACGAAGCTTATTATTCCTTTTAAACAGCTGCCTGATAAGTGTTCACAACGCGTGTCTCCCACACGTCGCTGCAAATGTTTGCTATGAAGCTTTATTATTTGGCAACAAAGCGCTTTTTGATGCCACGAACCTTTGAGTTTTACCCTTTGCGGCCATCGCGTAAAATTCAAATGTACCATATACAGAGATTACGATACCCTTCAAACGGGGATGTGGTAATAAATACGAACGTTTATTATTCCTACTATAATCATCACAGTTTCAACTAAACCACGAAGAATATCAATTACTATTACAGTAGCGAAGTCGGTCATTATAAGCGTTTTGGAATGACCCTTTAACTGGTTTAGTGTTCATTAATGTGTATGGACACTGAATGATCGGAGTGTATCTGTGGGATTTAAAATGAATGATTCATGCGTATTTTACATGAATGTTTTGCATATGCTACTATTGAAATAAAAAATGCAATCAATGTATCATTACCACTAGAGATGTTTCTATTTTTTGATGGGAGTGGATGTTAGTGGACGCTTGTTTTTGCTTTGACTTGATATGAATTGTGTGCAGTGTTCCGACGAGAATTAGTTCCATGTCTCTGCTGCATTTAAATATTTTAGCGTCAGCTTCAACATTAGATTAAATGTACGAATAATTTTTATGCAGTAGATTTAAAAAAAACGAACAAATAATATGTGCAGAATTACCAAGATTCTAAACCAGTGAAAACCACTTACTTATATCGAACCTGAATACTGAACTCCCAGTCATATCTATCTTTCCTTGATCTTTCCGAGATATGTGGATATCAGTCTACTTTTAACTCGCATAGTAACTTTCACAAGGAGGAAATTTTTTAACGCCTAGAGTATTAATCCAGCGATGTCGATGCAGCACCATTCGACAAAAGGTCAATGAAGAGACAAAACGGGAATCTTTGTTGTCTTATTCCGCATTATGCAGTAATAAATTTTTTAAGTGCTTACTTTTACTAAGATAGACCTACTCTTTCAATTTCGTATCTATAATGACTTAACGTGATTTTTGTTACCAGGAATTATTTCATGTATAATATTGTTTTTAAACTCTGGATAGTCGTGAGTATACTATATCCATAAAGGTACCATCGCAACAAATATATAAATCATATATTGCAGAAACAAATCGAATCATTGATAATTAATTTATTCAACCAATACGTTTTTTCGTTTTCCGAATTCTCATTCTTACTTCATTTTTCCTCTCTTAATTTATAACGAATGGTTTTATTATAAAGAGACATACGAGTAATTTCTGATACCGAGTGCTAGAGGAAGGTGCATTTCGAAATACTATATTGTAGTTATATCAGTTAAAATGATAAATATCTCTTTTCTTTTATTCGGAATAGGAACATGTAAACCCGTCTCGTTATAAATATAATTTGTTAAATCAGTTCTCTTACATTAGCTAAAATGTTTCTTCTGTGTTTGATTATAGTCCTGTCATCTTTTAAAATATTTTCTTCAAACATGCATTGCACACTTCCCCAAATTGTGCGGGGGAATAGTCTTTCAACTATTCCGCATTCCTTTTGCTGGGTCGCGTTTCTATCCTGTCGGCCTTCAGCAACCCTTTCTTATCCCCTCATACATACACTTATTGCCCTACGACTACATTCAGCGTTATTTCTCTCTCTCTCTCTCAACCACATCGGGCGGCGGGGAATCATTATTCTTCCGTCAAATACTAGCTGAGAGCGAGCTACTATCTTTGTTGGCGATCAGCCTCTTGTGCACTGAGTTTGCGAAGGGTAGGCCAGATACGGAAATTGGAGATGGGAAGAACGAGGAATGGAATTGTGGAAGAAGTGGAACAAACATGTGGAAGAGAGGGGGCATGTCTTATAAAACATCGGACAAATGGAAATGCGTATTAAGGAACAGAAGGCTTTCAATACGTATGTTAACATGTTTATGCTGGATGCAAATTTGCTTTCAGAATGGATAAACTTGTGGAAGTTTGTAAAACGAAGGTATTCGGGAATATCATGATTTTTATTCGTTACGTGGCATCGGAACAAGCGTATCTTCCTGAATTTTAAAACTTATATTCGTCGTATAGATACTGGCATAGTATCTTCATGGCTACAATGTTTTAAGTAATGTAACAAATTACAATTCTCCAACCTGAGTCAGATTTACTTAGTATTAAATATCCCATTATGGCTATAAGAAAGATCACACGAAAAAGAAAAATTATTACCGCTACAAAGATGCATTCACCGTGTAGAACATTCTAGTGCCAATATGGCCAGGTGAGAACGGCGACTAGTCGGGAATCAAACCCGGGATATCCTGTTACGATTGCGGGGATATAATCACTACAACGCTCATTCATTTCTGGTAAGTGTGTTTCTTTTCCATCCAGTCTGGAAAACCTGGGATACAGACGAGAAGTAAGATATCCCAGGTTCGATTCGCAACTCGTCACTATTTTCATCTGGCAGTAGTTATCTCATATTTCTCCTCGTGTAAATACATGGACGAAAAATGAAAATAATATTCTAGTGTTTATTTTCAGTTCTTTTTAATCTGTAAAGCCAGAGCTTTATTAATGATATTTGGTATGATGTATTTAGATATTAGTGGAATATTATGAAGTGTTGTGAAAATTTGGAGTCATTTATGTTTTCAATTAATCATTACCCATTCAATACACAAATTGCAAATATTAGGCTTTATTCTGCTTTTTAGAACCATTTTGGAAACTACCCCAATTTAACGTAGCCTAAATTAAAACAATTGTAATGAATAAATTGCACTCGAAATAAAATTGCTGCACCCTGCTAGAAATTATATAAATAATAATATTTACAATTTATTGAATTTCTCAAAAAGCAGGTAAAAGTATCCTTCCACAGTACCTCCGACGACGTTGGTTGCGAGGTGAGTTGTGAAGAAGCGATTGCCTGGTAACATTGTCGATAGAAACATGAGAGTCAGTGGAACGGAGAACAGTTTAAGAGAAGCCGAAAAGCGAAGTGACAACGACAAGAGAAAGAATCGTATTGAGTAGGCGTCACTCCGCACGCGAACTATTCATTCTTTCTCTTCTCTCTTCTTCCTTCTCGACTGTACCTTACAACTTCTCTCACGAAGGTTGTGCTCGAGCGCATCGCCTCTATTCGCGTGCCCTCTGTCTGACTGATGGAACACGAGGTTCGCATTAGAGGGTGTTGGAGCATAGTCTAATGTCTTCAATTAAAGGGATTCGAATTATTGTAAAATTCTATGACCCAGAATCATGCAATTGTAAGTATTTGAAATGTATCATTCTGCTATAAATTCTCTTATTGTAATAGAGAATTAGTTTGACCTCTGCCAAACAGAAACATAAATTGATCTACTTCTGTATATGTATTTTAAGCTTGATTAATATTACATGTTTTCTACGTAATTGTCTGCATGTAATATAATCTAATGACATTTGAATCATTAATTTGTCTGATATGTGAATAATGGAATACAATCTATCATTTGGATCGACTCGTTAACAATTAGGGAAAGAATGGTTATCTTGTCCCGCAGTTCCAACTTTTCAAAATTGGGTCAAATGGACATAATTTTCTCTTGGAATCTGGTGTTTTTGTCGCCAAATATGCACACTGGGACATCCTGTTTCTTGAAATGTTATACACTTGGTATTATGACAAAAAACTACAACAAAAATTTATATTTCTTTAATTATATACTTAAATAAAGAAATTCATTTTAAGTATGTACAAAAATTGCTAAGCATTGGGAGAAAAGAAATTGAAGAATATAACACAAAAGAAATTGTAGTCACTTTAATATGATTTTATTAATTGTTCGATGTGTCTAACCCTTTGTTGGTTTTTCGAAAATACTTCATTTTCATAAAAAAAGACACACGCACACAAAATGTGTATTTTGCTGTGTTTTCGTATTTCCTTTCTATCATGAATATAATTTCATATTAGAATCAGATTACTCGTGAACTAACCGATCCTCGTTACTTAAAACGGTTTTAATGTCTTTGGTCTCTCTCGGAGTATAATCTAAAAATGGTTCTTGTTTACCAGATCTGGTTGCAACTGAAATAAATTGAAGAATCTACTTTGTCACTTTGTATTATCTTTGTCACGTCCTTAGTAATGTTTAGCTGGGACATAAAATACTACGTATACCCATATAAAAAGAGTTTAACATTATTTACTTATTGATTGAACAATTTTTCGAGTAAATCATTTTGAACCAAAAATATCTTGGATTTATGTAGCGTTGAAAAAACAACGAATAAATGTGGCGATGTGATATTTTGTTGGCGACATGTTAATGAATAGCCAAGAAAGTATATTAAATAGTATATTAAATATTGAGTGAGTTCAATTTCAACTGTATCAGATTATATAGACAATTCTTTGCCACTTGTGGACGGTGTACAGTTTTGTTCGTCATTATCATTATTACTTTAATTATATACACGTGTATTCCAGTTTGCGAACGTTTAAAAATATTTTCAATGGTAGTCTCATTACACGTTCAAATCATTGTATATGAAGTCGTAATTTTTTTCTAATGAATGTATCTATTAACAACTTGTGCTTTAGTATAATATTATAGAATATTGTATGTTATTATTATTATATTCTTTTTCTAAAGTAAATCTTTGACAATTATTATTGGTGCAGAAAGAGTAACAAAATATAATATAACCATATTCAATTGACACATAAAAATTCATGTGACGATCTCTTTCTCTAGTAAATTCACAACGTAAATAAATGTGCTTGAAGGGAAAATTTACACTTCCGCTCTTGGAAGATGATTTCCGTATAAAATGGAAATTAATACTGTACATAAACCAGTATGACTCAGTACGAATCGTGTTTAGATATGAGTTTACAGTAAGCTGAGTCGCTGCTCTCGGCTCGTTTGGTTTGAAGCTCGCACACTTCGCCTCTGGCGTTCCTGATCAGATAACAGCTGGAGAGCAGGAAACGCCGCAACCGGCGTCTCCCACCCTCTAGTCTCCCTTTGCCAGCTACCTCAGCTCATACCTCTGCCCTCACGTCTTCCAGCGCGCGCATTGGTGGAGGTCCAATAACTCCTGGTCGAAAATTATGAGAGATCACGGAACACGAGAAGTAAATTATTCGCAACTGTGAAGTCAGTGAATTGGTTGGAGTCATCGTTACATTTATGTTATAGGAAGTTAGGAAAATAATTTTAACTTAAATATTTTGTCTATGCTAATTATTTTCATGTTTGAACAATAAGATACATATATTTTGAAGTTCGCTTTGTTCTTTAAGTTTCTTCTTGGAATTCTTTACCAAACAACTAAGTAAAAAGAGTTTTCATATTAAATATCTCACTTAGACACAGGAGAAACAATTTATACAGAAGTCAGATCATATAAATGTCTGCTTCTCCAATGCATCAATTCACTAAGAGTAAAACAAAATTGTGGTTCCATGTTTTATTGAAATTAACTCCCAAATTTACTCTTTCTTTTAGCTAAACGGAAATTCCCTATTTTCCACTTAAAAGAATCTCTGTTACATTTGTAGGAAAAACATAAAACGAAATGAGCGGCAAAATAAAAAGTCGTATTCACTGAACCTAAATTGCATTTGAGAAAAAAATCCTTAGGGATGTTTGTTGTTATTCACAACCAGGCTGTGCATTTCATTTCTAATGATCTGAAGTTTAGGAAGAATCGTGATTGAACAATAATTTATTACAATATTAGATATTTATAAACAAGGAAGATATGTAATAATCTTTGAATATAAATTTAAATTGAGAATTTTTTGTGGTATGAAAATCATTGTCATGACTAAAATATTTTCTGTTTTTACGATGATATTCGAGATAGCTCTATAACATATGTAAATAAAGGTAGCATTGGTAGATCAAACAATTTTGAGTATACTGCTGGCATCTTCGAATAAACGTTAAAAAGCGCTGAACAAGAGATAAGTTTAGGATATTTTGCAAAAGCAAAATCGCTTAAAACGAGCCAGGACGATCCATCATCTCAACAAATTCTACCTCATCTACATTTGGAAAATCACAGTGGATAATTTTTGTGTTAACCATCCTTTTATGTGACACTGTTTAAGGTATATATTAAATACTTATTATATTAGGAATGGAAGGAATAAGGAAGTAGAGATAAGTTGTTGGAAAGTTAAATATATCAGACTGATATTTCTCTGGATTTGGTGAGGTAAACCCCACCTTGTCCGCGAGGGTACGAATTGAAGACCGTGTAATTCTGCTTTGAAGTGGAATTGATAGTTTTGTCTTTTATGTTCACATCATAAAACTATGATATTAAAAAAAATGAATAGAAACACTTATTCTTGAGTGTGGATTACAAAGATTTTAGTTTTGTCCTAAATCCTGTCATTTGGGCCACCATGTGGCGACTACATTCGCCAGTCAGGACCATAGCTCCCTGTCTGCCGTCACGTCGGCTGCCGAATAAACACGGCTACACTCGTGCACGCGATATGAAACTGCTGCCCACTCACGGGAACGCAGAGTGTTTGCTACCTTCGATCACATTGATTGTCGTATGTTCATGCATGTATATATATATATATATATATATATATATATATATATATATATATATATATATATATATATANTTTTCTGAATTCGATTTTTTAGATAACTAAAAAATACTAAATACCCAAAAACTGAATTTTTGAAATGCAATAACAATATTCTCGTGTGTTACAACGTTAAGGTGATAAGTCATCAATTTTTAGAAAATGTTCACTGTGAAATTCATAATTACGCTGTAATCAAATAATGATAAATCTGCTTCCTGAGTACATTTTCGAAAAAACGAATATCGCAATAGAAAAAGATTTTGCAAAAAGGAAATTTGGCAGTGAAGGTCGAAAATCTTGAAATTTTGAAATTAAAATGTGTTTAGTAGCGTTCTTCAACATACGATGTAATGTGAAACACGTTGCTTTGTTTCTTAACACTCACTAGTATTTTTTGTAATAATTATATAATTAACGGTTTTTGATATATTATTCCAACAACGTTTACCATATTGAGTTAATTGTCTCAAATGAATCTGCTTGTGTTTTCAACATTTAGGAACGTTAAAGCTTATTCGTAGTTACTCAGCAATTCTAGACTTTTCTGAATATTTTATTTTTTTCTTCTTGGCGAGTAAGAGAACGAAGTGCTGACTGTACGGCATATTAAAGAAAACATTGACGGGTTAATATCAATTCATTGTCCTTAAATAAATACTGGACATTACTGTGACCAGAAAATCGTTTCTTGTATTTTAATGATGTAGTAACCTAAGGATGTCTACTCACCGTTGTGCCTTACTGTCCCCGTTCCTCATTCTGGTACATCCTCGTACTCTTGCACCTTCCTATCTTCTGCTGTGACGTGTGCTCCGGAGAATTAATTAATCTGCGTTCGTGTTTCCGACGGTCAAGTGCCTACCAGTCTGTAATCTTGGTGCTCACTCGTCAATCTTAGTCGCTTATCGAGCAGGCCTAAGCCATAATGTTATTTTATAACGTTGACACAGAAGAAGAGAAGTGATATTATACTTTATATTATTACCACAATTTTTGTTCCCCTCTGTGGTATCAGTTTGTTCCGGTACATTGATCGAATGCATGTGATTGCTTGGTTCCGGAGAGGAATTGTTCATGTGGAGCACCAGTCTTTGAGCATCAGTCTGAGACTGGGTTTTATATTTGTTTGTGTGCTAAGTAGTTGCCTTTCCATGGTTTAGAAACAAGAAACAGACGTTTAAAGAGAGGAAAGAAAATGTGAAACAAAAAATATCTAGTGAATAGTTTCTATTTTAAATCCACGTTCCAAAAGGATGAAAAATTTCAGAGAATTTAGCTGAATATGGATTATTGATTTATGACTGTTGAGTGGTCAGCAAAATTAACTCATACTTAAAATTTTTTTAAGCAATTTATATAGATGTGACTGTATGATGTCAATCATGTACTGAATAGATCCCATTAAATTGATTTTGCACTTGATAATTTATATGATGATAAAAATTTAGAATTTAACTATATATATATAGTATGTCATGATTTAAATCCATAAATGAATCGGAGGTCTTCCCACAAGTTCTCGGGAGGTTTGGATTTACATCCATCTTTCTTTTTCCTTTTCTTTAAATTTACATTATCTTTAAGTTTATATCTTTCTTTGTTTTCGGTTTTATAGTGTTTTAGGCAACTGTTGTCTGTCTTTTCCTGTCTTCCTTATGTTTAGATATATGGTTATTCATGAGTAATTTTAGTGGGTATATTTGAGTTATTCGGCGAGTCCCACACACAGCGAGTCATATTGACTCTCCCTAGGGCGTAACAGCATTTTCTCTACCTGTACAAAAATGATAGGGTTTTAATGACCTCGATGTGGGTGAGCCGTAAAGCCCCAATAATAATAAGAGAAACAAGCCCTTTTTTATTAGTTCATTCTGAGCCAATGTAAAAAAAATATCCTTCGGACCGCACTGAAAACGGTCAGAAATAAAAGTGCATATGTCAATGAAAATAAGATCTGTGTCACCATCATGTTGGCCTTAGCTCATTTCCAATGAAATCATAATCAGGATTTGTTTTCATTTTTCCAATAGTAAAAATAACTTGTGTCTGGTACTCAATGGTTGTAATTTGGAAGGAAGTGAGTTTGAATATCCATCACGTCTGTTCGGTCACCACACGTTCCAGAAAAGAATTAGCATGAAATATTACGTATGGTAGGCGCATGTTTAAATTATTCTGTGTAAAAGACCTCGCAATTCGACGAAACTGAGGGTTGGTAAAAATTAGAAAACTCGTATGCTCTAAAATAAAATAGTGTAGGTTTTAGTTTCACAGCAGTTGCGTTGTATCTTGGCAAATCTTGCCATTCTCTTGAATCATGAAAAACATATTTTGAGATATACTTCTCTTCAAAACGTTATCTACGTTTAGATAGCCTTTTCGTATTATATTTAGACATATAATCGACAACAAAATAAAAATATTTCGCATATAATTTAAAGTTGTAATTTCTCCCCCAACGTTGCCCGTTATTTCAGTAGTATGTTCAATTCACTTCTCTCAATTTAAACCGTCTATTCATGCTCCGGTCTATGGTTTCATCTCAGGGAATGCCGAAGTGGTATTAACGAATTCACCATTCTTCATTCCCCTACTCCTCTTCACTGCATGACAAAGGTAGTCCGATCTAGTTGTGCGAGAGCGTAAGCGACTTTTAGCAATTCCTTCACTGTTTTCACAAATGCTCTCATTACTTTCACACACATGATTGCATGTGTAGGCACGTAATTCCAAGCCCTGCTGTAGGAGTTGTATTAATACAATCACGCGTGATGATATCACCGAAGCCGTAATTACTTGAGATTAAATGTGACCAATTCTTAGAGAAACAAAGAAAAATATATTCTTTGTTTTTTGAGTCTGTATCTGCATATTTTGTATATATAAACTGTAGGTAAAATATATAATCTATACAGATTTAGAGTCTTTAACTTAAACATGTTGAATTCTGGTATTTCTATGATTAAAAGTCCGAAGACAGATCTAAAATGTGTTTATTTCTGTAAGTCTGGATTGTGTTCTATTTTTATGAGAATATATATTGCCTCCATAGCTCATGAAAGGTTATAAATATTCTTTACGACATCGACGATCAAGCGATATGTGTGCACTGCACAACTGTACGTGTTTTGCATTAATGAGGGATCTCTCTGCCAATTTATTCCATGTTCTTTTATGTAAAGACAAATCGTTTCCAGCCAGCTACACAAAAATGTTATGATAAAAATATTTGTTTTATTTCCCTGTGTCAGGGTTGGCCAAGGTTAGTCATTGAAGTATAAGGTAAGGTACCCGAAAACCTTCCCTTCGCCTCGTAACTCCTTATATCTAGCGTGAATAGTTTTGCTACATTGGACGAACTCGTAAAAACACTTCAGTTTTGCCCATTTTTTTTAGTTGGCAGTGAAGTAGTTGTGACTTTTTGTTTTGAATCAGTATTTTTATTACATACAGTAGAACCCCATTTAACCGGTCTGGTCGGGACCGAGACCGTGGCCGGTTTCCTGTTTGGCCGATTAATCCAAGTTCTCGTGAAAAAACGATTTTCGTTTAAAAGCAACCTACAATTTAATCAGACTATCACGAATAAACCAGCAAATGAGACATCACTGGAACACATTTTAATGTACTGTATGTACATACGTACATAAACGCAAAAAAAAAAAATTGATTCATAGAAAAATAGACGTATGTGTACACTCATTCATAGAAAAATGGATTCGTAAGCAAGAGGGGAATCATTGTGAACTCCTTCCTCCTCCCCTGTTCTACCCACCACAACACATTGCACACCTAACGTCACTACACCCTTTTTTACTTCCCAAGAACTTTCCCGTCTAACAATTCATGTTTTAGCCACCACCTACCAGCTACTATAGGCTGAATGAGAGAACATTGTTTCACGGTATAGGCCCGTTAATCTGAGGACCGGTTGATGTAGACGGGTTTAAGGGGGTTCTACTGTAGTAAGAAGCTAATTATATTCATTGAAATGCTATTCAGGGGCATCAATGTACGATATTTTTCAGCTTATCATTAACCACCATTCGATGTATCGTTGCTTTTTCTACACTGATATCAGATTGGACCGCTATTCTTTGCAATTTCGTATGATCCATATTAGCCAATGTCAAATCGTAAACAACTGATGGTAATCGAGTCACTTGAAATCATCCAAAACGACAATGAATTCACTGTTACTAGCTAGGACATGTGTCAAACGAATTTCAGCAATATTAAGAATTTTATGTTTCTCTCGTAAAGAGGAGAAGAGATAAAGGAATAAAACATCCAATTTCAAGAGAATACTGACACAACCTTAAAAAGACTGATTGAATTTTGACAGCTTTCTATGTACGAGTCCAGCAGCGTTAGCTGCAATTATATCGTACTCTTTATCTAAATTTGTTCGTCTGGGCTGTTTGTTGTTGTTGTATAAATGTTTTTGTAGTGGCGTAATTAAAAAAATTCACGTACAATATTATCGTTCCAAAGAAATAATTAGCTAACTAACCTTATAATTACCAACTGCTCACAAAAGGTATGAGTTTGTTAGAAAACAAAAACCTAACATGTGCTCTCGTACTAAATGTTTGTAGATGGCAGCATATATGTAATTGATGTATCTTGTATGTTCCAGGACGTTCGGGTGCTGCGTCTTTAGGCTCTCTGCCGTGGCTGCACAAGTTCCCGCATGAAGAGCATGTTCTCGAGCACCCTCGATAGTAAGTACTCGCTGTCGATTTCCTTCTTTGCGGTTTAATGGAATGTACTACCAGAGAGTGGGCTCGTATGTTTAAGGGGAAGCGCTTACTGAAATGGAAACGCCTCCTGATCTGTACGTGAATTCCAATGGAATTAAGCATTTCATCTCCGCATTTTCATCTCTAAGCATACTGAGTAAATGTTACGACAATATTTAGAAGAAATTTGAATCAGAATCAGAATAGCTCTGCTTGGTCCTAGAATGGTACATATTTTAGAATTGTACTATTGAAGCCTTGAGATAACTTGTGAATGAAACTAGTACGGACTAATTGTTTTCCTTCTTTCCTTGTCTTGAAGAGAATGGCATGATGCCTCTTTTTGATACGGCATGGGAATTTCAAGGGTGCCGGATACTCTTCCTGACGGACCTCCCCGAGACGAGCGATACGTATATGATGTGAGAGCAAATGTTGGTGAGTGAATGTTGTGGTGGAATGAAAGGCAAGGGAAACGCTGAGAATACCTGTCATCGTATAACACCTTCGTCGATCAGGCAGAGTTGGAACAAGCGGAGCGTTAGCAGAGGTAGACGGCGAGTACGCTAGGTATTATCACGCCACGGGTCTCTGATATGGAATGTTATCTACTTAGTGGTTTTCCATGGTCATGTCGATAAATATTGCTCAACGCATCAACGGCTTACCATCACTTCTCGCCGGGTATAATTACTCCAGAATGTGTTACAAAGATTCGCGCTACTTGTTCCCATAACAATCTGCTAAAATCTAAAATTAATGGTAAATGTTTAAATTACTTCGTTCTACTTTCACTCTCAATACTGGTAGCTGGTAGTTTCTTTGTTTACAATTTCTCTCAGTGTATCAATAAATTTAAAAATGGTGTGGGAACTACTTAACCTAAGATTTTAAGGTCAGGCAACATCATCTCATAAATAAGTTCAAATATTTTCCGTAATGTAGGAAAGGCAATGGATTTAGAATTTCACATAGTTGGCCCGTATTTCTTTTGTCTATTGGCCATTATTTGTACTTTCCCCCGCGTGTGTTCTCGTGTTCGTTCTCATTCGCATCTTTTCAGGCGTGATTTTCACGAGAATTAAAGCTTCGCGCAAATATTTCATCACGTACGTATCTCTTTCATCTAAATGTTCCGTGCCCTTTCACTTCTATACATCTCTTCATTCTTCCCAAAGTTTTTCTTGTTCACTTTCGCCGCCATTTCTGTTGAGACGTTTCTCTCATTTGCTCCGACCATGGTCTCGTGACCTTTATGTAGGCATATTTATGACTTCATTTGCGAGCCTTTGCCGTGCCGAGAAATAATTATTATACGTTAGAACATTACTCATGGAAATTTTTCTCATGAATTTTCAGCATAAGTAGGTCCTGGAGGAAACATGCGCAGATAGTTTACGCGTGTCCTTTCCAAATATAGTGCCATCTGGTGATACATCATAAACCCTCGAGCTTTTGCCAGTTTTGCCATTTTTACTTTCTCACTCTCTCCTTGTATGTTCTTGAAGATTTAATTCATAACTCGACTGATTTTGTTGGTAAACTGTAGAAGTACGGACTATTTAATATTATCAAATTGTTGTATTTCCAAACAAAAATTAAAATATTATCTAATTAAAAATTTTATATTCTTTTGTTTTACGTCTATTTATGTCATAATAAGTCGTGGGGAGTTAAGCGAAAAAAATCCTTCTTCCTTCCGGAAATTAATGTCACCACAAACATGTGACAAATGAAATACTAAAAATATCTACCATTCATTTGAATCGTAGAATAATACTCGACGTTATACCTGGATTTGATGCTGAAATTTTATAATTGAATATTAATTTTATTTAGATGTTCATTTTCCTAGGGAAATATTGATGCACATTTTTTCTTGATTCGCGTCTAATATCATCAACTGGATCGAGTACGGAAATCAGCTATTGTTCTTCTGGAGCGTATTACCTTAGAATTAAATATAAATTCATTACGGTTTAAAATAGAAATATAATAACTCTATTTCCAGACGAACTGAATCATGTTTCTATGCTATAATAGACAGCAGCAAACTCATTTGGCATCACTCGTAATTTTCGGTTTTTTATTTAAAGTTTCGAATCGCATTCAATACTGATGTAATAGATACGGCCTACACTGCGTGAAAACTTTTAAGTGTTTCTTTTATTTTCATATTTATTGTCATCTCTATTGAAATTACATTGTTGTGACATATTGCCGAATTCCACTTACTCTGTGCCTACAAATGTATCGTTTTTGAATCCATGCATTATTTACCTTCTTTATTTTCCTCCCCTCTAGATACGTTATACTTTAATCTTTTTTTGTTTCTTTATCGTATTTGCATCTACATGCACTAGCATTTTGTCCTGAAGATATGGTTGATCAGCATAAAAACGAGGTGAGTGCTTTTACTCTTCTTAGAGAAGTGTAGTTAACGTTTTTAATTTTGTACAAGATGTAGGTGTAGCATGTATTATATCCTTTTGCTTCGTAGTAAAGTACGGGGTGCAGATACTGAGAAGAAGTGGAATCTGCTCTGAATTATAATCATAAAAATCTACGTTTGGAGGTAATATTCTAGAAAATCGTAGCACAGGTCTTACCAATTTCTGAAGCGTTATCTTTAGAAATACCTGCGATTTCCAGCTAATTTCTTTACTTTTACTTAGCATTTGCTTTACATACTTTACTACGAAGTAAACGAGAGTAGTACATGCTACATCCTCTACGTTTTATGCATAGAAAGCAACAAGCACAGAACACTTAAGTTATGTAAAAAATATGCTTCGTTCTTATGCGTACAACCAATGTAGTCTGCTTTTTCACATTAACGGTCAACATTCCTTTTAGAAGTACTGATGACGCATAACTGTGGGTATATATCGTTTTCGGTGTAAGAGAAAGATCAGTTATTTGAAAACCACTAGTCTTGTGTCTTACGGTGACGCCATCTGTCTCCTTCTGAGAAATCCTTGAAGCGTTCAGCGACTTCAAACACAACTTTTTGCTACATCGTGCATTATTCTCCAACTTCTGACCATAGGAAATTCTTCGCTTAGGCTAAACTGCATTATCAGTATTTAGTTAATTCTAATGTTGTTGGACTCATGTTTTTAGGCTGCACCACTCGTAAGCTTATTCGAAACTGACTTTTGTGTAACTACATTTCTGGAGACTAATTTCATTAATACTAATTGAAATTCTCTAGAAGTATACCACTACGTGTTCTCTCCCGGTTGGGACCTTTGAGTTGGCAATTGGCACCTCTAAGTCTTACAATTAAACTTATATTTAAATGGAAAATACATTTTTATTACAAATCAAAAATTTGTTTTATTTTTGTTTTACCTACATTTTGCGATTATTGGTCATCATGTGTTTCTTTTACTGTACCGTGTGATTTAAGTTGAAGGTGTTTATTTTTCTATTTTCTCAAGAAGAGTTAACTGAAATCGCTGTAGTAATCACTAAGATGGTTAATTATTGACATATTGACTATTATTATTGACTATTAGTTAAGATAATTTTTTATTAGCAACATAAGATTTACTGGGTTTACTTTTAATTATTAATGATAAAACTATGCTTTAATAACTTTGATTGAACGTTCTTGATCGACTTTAGATTTGTGTATTAGTGAATACAAATGCCATATTTCAACAATTTTAAAGTTCTTAGTGACTCCAGATAATTTTATTAGATGTTTTCATAAACTTTTATCTCTCTCGTTTGAATTTTTTTTCAATTTTATTCACTATAAAATACTTCATTGCAATCATAAATTAAATAATTGTCATTATATGCAAAGAGGAAAGCATTTAAAACTTTCGCTCAGGTTTTTAATTATGGTATAGTTCATGCTACTGATAAAAATAATCAAGGTATTTCCTAAACTGTTTAAGATATCGTAAACATTAATTGCCTATCCTTAAAATCATGGAACCTCGAGAAATCTATATGAGACCTAAGCCCTACATGTGACAAAACCTGTGACTATAATTTACTTTTCGTCCTTCTGGTGGTACTTTACTGAATCAACATTATGTTTGTATTTGAGGACCACACGTGCCAACGCCGCAAATATGCTTCATGTAGAAAACAGTATGGATACCCTATCAATGCATGTCATCTGGACTTTTGTATATAGAGCAACGTGGATTTTACGACGTAGCTTAAGCCCTGGAACGTGCATCTACTTTTCTCTCGGTCTTATAGTGCTTGCTGAAGTAGCCACTTTGCTTTATTGTTACTCGGTTGTGGACAAAATGTTATGGATTTTTCCCACAGAATTCCAGGGATGCTGCGTAGATGGTCTTACAATGTGTATAAACGTGTTTGCGATGGTGTAAAATGTTTATTACTATGTACTTCATGATATGTAGTGTTACTCTCAACAGAACGGTACTGAGAAGTACAACGTGCGATTTACATATTTTCTCAGTCTTATTGTTTGACTCAAATATCTTCCTATATCGTACAATCTAGTTGACCCATGCAAAGTTTTCGTAGTCATACTAACTAACAAGAGACTACCAATCAGAGGGCATACTGAATCGTGAAAGCAGTAAATGGCATAGTGTACGTACAATGGTATATCCATTCAGGCGAGGGCGCCCTCAAGGAACAATTATAGTTCGCTGCTGGTAACAATGTTTAATATTTATTTCTCACGTCAATAGTTCACAATAGGATTCTAGAGATATCAATGTCTAATTTTTCTATTTCTGCAATCAAATTTACTTGTACTACTTTAAAGGTTTGCATAAATAATATATTTTTGAACAATATAGAAATTTGATACATTTATTCTCTTGTAATGTTCTTCATTTCTTTTTGCGTATGTGGACTCTTCACACAGAGTCAGCTATATATTTATCTAGAGCTAGAAGTTATACACCGAGAGCCCTCACGATCCCTTCATGAAAATGATTAAAGCAATTCTACGCAATCTCAATACATGAGCTCCAGTTACTACTAATATGGCTGTCATTTCGGACCGTCGTTGTGATCGTCGAGGACGTCTCTCACATATGGGACAGTTGATACATATGGGGGAGACGACATTAAAAGAATTTAATAGTTTTGCTGGATAATAAAGCTATTTGGAAATGGTGGAAGAATTGCTATTAATTTTTATCAACCTTTATTCATCACACCACTGTGATCATGTTTTCCAAACATGCTAGTAAATACTTTCGCACATCAAGTACAAAATTGGTACTACCCAATATCCTCAATATAGAAGCATGCCCTCTAAAAACGAAAAGCACGCTGAATCTTGTCTTTTGCCATCTCTTCGTGTTTGAACCAAGTTTATCAGGAAGAGCGAGAGGACAACAAATGTATGAAATGTGTTCTTTTGAGGGACATTTCCAAGCTTCCTCAAGAGGGAAAAGTGAAAAGTAGTTTGGAAAGCAGCGCTCTGTTCCTTACGAAAGTCCTGGAGCGTGTACCGATGTGCGGGGATGGACGCCTGGGCGCGGCAGAAGGGTGTCGCGTCGGGTTTTCGCCGCCATTTCGCTAATGACTTGCCCGCGCGCCGCTCTCACAAAAGCGCGATGGGTAGGTGGCGCGTTGCACAAGGGGGTTTGGGTGGTGGGTGTCGCTCGCGTCGATGCCCTCCTCGTGGGGGAGGTGGTGCGCGAGTGCGCGGCCGCGTTTCATTTTGTTGTATGTTCGTGTTTCTGCGTCACCGAACTGCGATGCCATCCTCATGCCACCTGAGTCCGTCGTGCGTTGTTGTTGGTTTTCGAGTTTGACGTCATGGGAAATGTTTCTGTTTGAATAATGGTGATTGTGAATATTTTAAGTTCTTTGCGAACGTACTTGTTTATCATGGGCTGTTACCGATTTTCTGTCGCGATCTGTAAACCCATATTTTCACTTTGAGTCGAGTTTCATTTATTGGTTGCAATGTGTTGAACTTTCATTTGTATCTAGTTGTACGGTTTACGTGGACATTAAATCAAAGTTGTATAAGTCACATTTGCAAAGCCCTGCAGGAAACGAAAATTTTTAATGGAAAATAATTGATTCAGAAATATTTTTTTATTTCACCTTTGTTTCTACAAACTATCTGAGTTAACTGCTAACTGAAACTATAGTTCAATTTTGAAAGCATAGCACACATCCTTAGTTCAAATGTGCAATGAATACAGAATGCTCTGTAGTGAAACGAAATATAAAAAAAAAAAACATTTTAAGACTCACGACCTTTTGATGGACGAATACCATTTACATTGTGCTTTTAAGAACAATACGTTTTGAGTCGTCGTCAGGTGTAACAAATTATAACAGAACAATTGGACATGACATTAAACGTAAATATAAACCCAAACTATATTTCCAAAAAAGCAGAAATCACACGAACATGTTATAATAGTGTATTGTAAATATTCGATAATTTTCTGTGACAGTCCGTAAATTCAAACTCCCATATGTATTTTTTATAAATATCATTTCAGGTATGTTTCTTTTGTAATAATTAATGTCGTTGTTCAAAATAAATGTGTCCCAATCCATCAAGTGATCATTATTAATTGAATGTGCGGTAACACACTTTGTTCAAATGATTTTAAATTTCGTTTGTGCTCCTGTGTTCTATAGTATTTAACCCTCTTTGTGTGTCGTACATAGCATTAGAATCTTTGCATTTTATTTTCTGTTCTACATTATATCTTTCTCTTTCGTATTAAAAAAAATTTCTTTGATTTTAAAAAATTGAAATCAATTTCGTATTGGTACTAGTAATAGTAAGAGTGAAACAAAACCTGTATAAATCTGTTTATGATAACTAAATTATCAATAAATATTTATTTATTAGAATATATAAAACGTACAAATAAGGTTATATATGTATATATGCGACGAACGCTACCTCCCTCATCATACAATCTTCGAACTATTAGTGGCACCTTGATATTCGTTATTTTTGATTCATTGATATTAATGATTTCTTATTTATATTAATCATGAATGTTCTCTAAAATACTTTTATTGTATCTACACTGAAGATTCCCTATACGTTTTATCTTAATAAAAAAAGTACTGGTTAGCAAGGGGAGAGGGATGAGATACACTGTTAAGAGCATAAAGGATTTACAATGGGGTATAGATGAGCATTTTTCGCCCCATGATAAGGACGCGTACGACATCCTTATATAACACGACACATTACTTTTTATCGTGAGTGATATACGCTCTTTCTAGGGAAATAGGATGATACGTCACGTGCACGGAAACGAAAACGCATATATTTATCATATTGATGAAATGCCAAGCGTATGGTTTCCTGAATATAATAATTTTAATGACAGATTCTAATTTCATCGAAATCAATTAATTTTGGAAGATGTAACTCCAAAGATAAGTCCCGAATTTTGAAAACGAGTCGTGTTTGTTGAGTGGAATTCCTTCTGATGATTCTGATTGAATTTTTCTCCCCTCGGAATGCTTTTTGACTAAGTAGCTGCGTGCAAAGCTCTCTCCATTCGCTGCTTTTCTTCAGCTTCGCTCCCTTAGAAGAAATAATAGCGCGTCTGTGTCGGAAGTGAAATTGGAAAAGGTCCTCCCGAGTTGCACAACTCGTTTCTTCATCTTTTCCTCAGTCTGCAGAATACGAGTTCGTTAGTCTGCAGTATGCAAGAGAGCCAGCCGTACGTTTCGCCGTCGCTCCATGGAAAACGTTTGCCATTCGTTAATGAGGCGTGAAGTTCTTCTCCGAGCACCCACGCAGATTCATCCATGAGATCATCTCAATCCCTCTTAAAAGCTAACAAGCCGAATCACTTCAAAAAAAGCTCTATACAACTTTCATTCATTGCTCATAATTTATATTCTGAACTACTCTGAAATCATTTATTTATATCAAACGACCCTATTTTTATGAACANTATATATATATATATATATATATATATTTATACAAATAAATAAAATAACGTACACAACGTTTCAATTCTTTTTGTGGATCATCTTCAGGCTATGGGCTCACGTAAGTTTTTTTGTATTTTTAGTGTAAATATAAGTCTGTTCATAAAAATAAGGTAGTTTGATTTGGTATTAATTATACATGCAGACGGAAAATATGACTAATTCATAGTTTATTTATTGATTCAATAAAGAAAGATAACTTTTAGCTTGAAATACTAGTCATTGATTCAATTTATTTTCCTTAAGTCTTGCATTTACATAAATTTTGTATTTGTACATCCAACAAAATCAATATTTGCCTCAATTATATCATTAAATTAGTTGCATGATTTTCCATGAGTTGGTCAAAATACATCCTTGAGTATGCTGTCTAATCTGAACAAAATTACGTAAAGATATTACTGTGTAAAGATATTAAGTTTGATATCGAGTTTTTGCTATCAGTATCTGTGAGCTCAGGTATCAGAAATTATTGCAGAAAAAGACCTCGAATGTCAAATGAACAATTCTGGAATATTTCTATGGAAGAAAAGAACTTCAGGAAATATTTTTTCTTGATTTCTTGCGAACTAATTTGTGCGTGTATGATCCACATAAAAAATCGCGTCAAAACCCGCCGTCTTCTTTATATGCCTCGAGTCGTTGATAATTTGCTCTATGGTGCAGATCAGTTCGACCTAGTTTTTCGCTGGAATGCGCAGATAAGCCTATGCGTCGTGTTGTATGCGCGAATGGCTCAAACTAATATTTTGCGCATCGCCTTCCCATGAGCTTATGCAGCGAATTCGCATAACATGATTTACTCTTCCGTACTGTCTCTTAACCGGATAATGGAATCCCGAACTGCTATGTCCGTGAAATGTTGTTCTAGTGTGAGGAAGTGTACATGCTACACTCCACAAACTGTTGCCTTCATCGTTACTGCTACGGCAACGAAGATGATCTTCAGTTGAAATATGGACTATTTGTTTCTGATTGGCAATCGAACTGATTGGTATCCATCACTCGAACTTATTTATTTCGCACATTCTCGCCGTCCCTTCAAAGCGTCCTAGGCGTTTTCCGGTACGTCACTTAAAATATTTGATGATATTAATTATTATTTTTATACAGAAAGACCCGTAATATTCCACTAAGGGAAATACAATATTCAAATAAAAAAGTCAGTTTGAAAATGAATATTGTTTTGGAAAATATTTTCAAACTATATAAACTTATACAATAATTACATTTTTGAATTTTCTACTTCAGTGCTTTTTTAATTCTTATAATAAATGACATATGTATTCGTATAAGATTTTCTGTCATGATATGTACCCTACTATTTCTTATTCTCTCCTGCGCGATCTCCGGCGTAGATGGTAATATTTCCCACAAGAGAAAACATCGTATGAGACATCAGCTGTTCGATTTGGTCAGTGTATTGTACCACCACTTTTTCCTGTATTTAAAAAATCGTGTTTTCCTAACACCTTCAAAACTTTTTTCACACTCATCACCCACAGTAAAATTCACTTCCCCACCATGGAAGCTCTCAACTTGACCGAAATGATTTCTTTCAAATCACTTATTTCATAAATTTTGACATCTATTTCAATGATTTTCAATGATATAATGAATATAGTGAAATGATTTTGGCGGTTCGAACTCATTAAACGTTAGGAATTTATACTTGTTTGTCCAATATGATAAGTACAGTAGTATATACACATGTAGACTATTTTGCGTGAGGATTATGGTAATTATCATATATTTGAGATTTTTTATTTACTCGTCAGAAATGTTTTCAAGAATTTTGTAAATAAAATAGTAAATTACCTGCCATACGGACTTCTTTGTACAATTTACGATTCTAGATCATCAAATTTCACGACCTTTTATAGACAAATAACTGTTTTTACCATATTACTGCTATTTATCCATAAAGTCGGAATTTTTTTAAATTTAATAATATAACGACGAGAGACACAAATGCTTCTATTCACAATTCTGAAAAAAGACGAAAGTAAGTAGTAGAATTATTTAAATAAAATTGTTTGGGTATCATTTCCCATTAAAATATACAGATATCATTAAGGTATGTTCTGTAAACTTCGTCTTTCATTCAAGTCAATGTCCCGTATTCTCTGGAATAGTTTTTGATTCTTACTTTACTTCTTTTTACGCAACAATTTTTATTTATCGTCGAGAGTATTTTCTGTGACCGCAGGTTCCCATCTCCCTTCGGATGCGGAATTCCTCATACCCTAATTAAGACCATCTCAATTTGTTCCCCCTTCAAATCAATCCGACGCGCCATCATCCTATCGCGCGCTTCTCTCGAATCCTCCATTTCCTCCCCAGTGAAAGCTACCGATCTTCTAGACGACGTTTCTACTCGATTCGTTGAATTAATTACGACGCTCTGCGTTGCAGACAGCAGTGTCTCCCTTGGTGCGCACCTACACTTGCCGACTTCCTATCGGTTAGGAAAAGCTTTGTCTCTATGGACTCCGAGGGATTGTGTGACCCGGAAATGTCATTGAACGTCTGGCGTCGATTTGTCTCTTTGAGGCGTCGCTACCTCCCGCTCATGTGTCGGCAATCAAAGACAACCGAATATATCTAGACCGAAAGGAAAGATTAACTCCGTTACCATAATATGACATGTTTGTAGATTAATTCACACATTCTTTTACTGTTATGCTGAATTCAGAATTCTTATTTGTAAATTGTAAAAAGTATTGCATGTTCTCTGCATATGTAATTTGTGATTCGCGTCTAAAACACGAGATCTTATTACTAAAAATAAAGTGTTTTCATTCAATCGAAGACATTTCTGGTACCATAAATAACGAATTCCATGGTTCTCCTCAATTAAAATAACATAATTTAATTTTCGTCTGATATTACCCGGAATCTTTCTTTCTGTAACCGAAATTTTACCGGATCCCGAGTGTTTGTGGAAAGTTAATCTATTCAGAGTGTAACCTTTCTGTCAGTCTGCTTCAATCGTAGCAGAATCTCATCGTCAAATGTGAATTGCCGCTGTTTGTTTGGAGACATTTGCATTTGTTGGGATATTGCCGCTCGGGTTCACAAAGCCAGCGCGCATACGATATACTGCAGCCACAATGCGACGCGGCTGGCGCCACCGACGAGAAAGAAGACGAGCTTCGACAAACTCCATTACTGTTCCCTTGTGACCTTCCAGCATTGTTATACACTGAGAAAGATTTTATTACAAACTGTATCAATAAAGTTTTAAAAAATATTATGTCATTAAAGTTATTCATTCAAATACTCCGACAATTAGGAATAATTTTGTAATTCTACTTGAAATAACGTCTTCTATATAATCTAATTAAGTAAATAATGCAACTATGACCTTTTATCTAACGAAGTGAAGACGTTATTAGTTTTTATACAGAATATATACTGTTCGCCCATAAAATGTCGTCAGACTTGGATTATTCATTTAATAATTCGTAAAATTTAACATTTTATGATTTAGAATTTTAGAGTTATATTTTACCAGTATAACCTGAACAATTTGATAGCGTTCAGAAACTATAAGTGAAGAGTTTTAAATCAATACTTGTTTAAAGTCTTTCACAAAATATTTTTTCTGGAACAATAAATACATTATATATATATATATATATATATATATATATATATATATATATATATATATATATATATATANAAAACTCATTTAATTGTATTAATTCTACCTACCACCCCAATCATTCAATCCAAGAGTATAACAATTGTCAAATCTTTTAATATTGAAATTGGTTTAACTTACACTAAAATTAACATATTGTAAATTTACGCCTGAATTATTATTTAAAAGCGCAAATAAAACAAGGAATTTACTTGTTGATATTAGCGATTTGATATGAAGTTGGTTGCAAATTGACATTGAGTTACACTATTTTGTTATATTACGAGGTGCAATAAATAATGCAACTGTTATGTTACTTTTATTTAAAAAACTCAAGATTGGTGACTCGAAAAATGGTGCAAATACTGCAGTAATATTTATATTGCTAATATTGCAAACTTGACGGTCAAATTAAATGAATTGTTTACCACTTTTTGACACTTACCTGGGATCTGAAAAGAAATGTAACTTTCAATTGTGCTGTATTAAAATTGTATACAATTGCCAATACTAAAATAAACACTACTTTCATGGTGATATATTCATACATATGGTGAATACTTCATTCATACATAGCATGGCTACACCAAGAGTTATTTATACACTCATTCACAGTGACTGCATTATCTAAGGTTGCCTTCTGATTGCAGTTTTGTAGTGGCATGTAGTAACAAATATTTGGAAAAGTGTCTTTATAAGCACCTTGAATTTACGTTGTTCTTTTTTCATGTGGGAAAACAACTGGAGTCTCTTACTATTTTAATTGTCTCTAATGTTGTTAGAGTTGTCTCTAACGTTTACAAACGCGTACAAATCACTATTTTAATTCAAGTTTTATTAAGATATCATGAAAGGTATTCTTGTTGAAGTCCTTAAAAAGTTTATCGTGAAATAATAATTACTTCTGTATTTAGTTATAAAAATAGAATATATGTTATGCTACAAAAATATTTTAATGTAAAAGGAAGACATATTATTAGTTACGCAGCGCCGCGTTTGATTAAAAACTAGTGGTGCAATACCATTGCTCATACTTTCTCATATACGTTTCTCCGTCTGCTGCAGAGTGGAAAAGAAAGGGTCATTTCTGGCGTGGTCCTCTATATTTTGTTCGTCTTCGAGTGCTATTCATGGTGAAAGTCCCTGGATGTATTTACTGCTCTCTTTTATTTGAAATTTGAAAGTAAAATAAATATTCAGAATATTATTTCAAAACATATAGCTACATATCAGTCTTATAAATATTGTAAAAGTGTTATGTAAATGTAATTTCGTTGAAGACAGAAATTGCTGTATTTTCGTATCTGCAGTGCGTTTGTTGTACTCCTATGTATTTTAACATAATCATAACTTTCATTTCAGTTTACAAGCGTATTCTACGTCTGCTTGTTCCATTTACACTGCTGAAGATTATTCAAGCTTCTTGAAACAGTAAACTAATGAGTAAATGCAGCAGACAGAAATTATTTTACTGAGTCTACACCTAACTTTCAATTGAAATACCTCTAATGCCGATGTAATGCATTCTCATTGTACTTTACGTAAAGGAAATTTAAGCAAAATCGCTGGAGCCGTTTTTGAGAAACATTCAAAGAGTACTTTGATCGTCGTGTGAAGTACCCTTTGTTTTAAAGTAAAAAAATAGAGTACGTACATCGACAACAAGTAAATTCTAGCGTAAATACGAATTACGAATGAAATTGATTCATCCATTTACTCAGAATCGCTGCGCTCAGCTGGACAGACGAACGGACGTTACTCCAAAAACCACTTTTTCAGAATCAGGGTTCGCCAAAACGAATATTTCCATCTAAATCTCGCTTACGATTTGTTTTTCACGATTACAATACTTTCTATATACCACGCATATGAGAAAGTAAAAAAAGCAGTTTCTACCGGAAGTGGAGGCCAATGCATATGGTATGCCTTCGATCTGATTAATTTGGGCGAAGTAAGACTTAAACATAGTACAGAACTAGGGTGAACAAACGCCGTGATTTTTCCTCAAGTTAACGTCATCCCATACATGAAATTCCTTCTATTCATCTTCATACAGCAGGAGCAACATTTTGTCGTATTGACAGTTTCCTTAGAGTTTTCGTGTAAAGAGTACCAATGAAGTGCAGGAGGCCAATGCCTGTGGCCAATGCCAGAGGCGATACTACATCCGTCCGTCAGTGACCGCAGTCTCTTCTTCTCGTAATTCAGTTTCTCTTCGGCGTCTAAAGCGCCGACTTGTGGCGGTTGCTGGAGATTACGACGAACCATGCAGACCGTATTTCCCAAGAGAAATACCCTTGCGCTATAGCCTTCCTCAACTCTCCCATCGACGTTTCCTTAACCCCCATACATCAGGACCTTCTCATTCGTATCTCACTCCCTCACCTCACCCGAATCTTTGAAGCTCTATACCTTCTCACACGAATTTTTGAAGCTCGTCTCCCAAACATTTCCTCCGAGTGCTATGAATAATTATACAACCCACAATTAACCTCCTTCATCAAAGATGTTTTTCACTCATGTCAATACATTTACACTGATACATGGTTTACTGACACAGACACAGACACAGACACATTTACACAACTTCAAAAATGTGCCAATATTTATACAATGCATTAATGAAAATGTATTGCAATTATTGAAAAACACTTGATAAAGTCGCAAACCTGCTGACGAAATGTTGGGAGTAAAATACATTTATTTGTGTATGAAAAGTCGTAGAAGTTTATAGTATAATGTTGATAGACGTAAATAGAATTACTGTTAAAAGGTTAATGTCCTTCAAAGGTTTATGTCGTAATAACGTGATTAAGGCGGTACTGGCGTAGCTGGAATTAAATCAATAAAATATATTAAATCGGCAAAAATAAACACAGTAACATGTAGTTATTTCAACTCGAAAAACATACCACACCGGCCATTTCAATGAAATATTTGCAGTTATAATTTATGGTGTAATACATTGAGTGTTATGGACAAAACACGTATTTACAAAATAAGACCTACTTATAAATCACGAAAGTTATGAAAGTTTACTTCGATTTGAAGTAAATTTTCTGTAGTATTTTTACATCACTTTTATACACGTATATAGGTCACTGAACATCTGAGAACGATATTTCACTTTTTGTGATGCATAAATCATGAAACCGAAGCGATCGGCCGCCGCCTCTTGTATTTTTTAAACGAGTCAAGTAAGTTCTTGAATATTATTTCGACAATATTATTAACTATTTGATGCAAATTAAATCTTGTTTATTCACCATTGTTATTCATATTGTAGTGTTTTATAACAATTAGAATAAAAATAAAGGAAACAGTTATACTTCTCGGGGATTAAACTAACTTGGTGTGCTGGTCCCACCTTAAAACTGCTTGTTTTGAACATTTAGCGTTTTATGTTTTGTGGATACATTGGTCATTATTGTCCTAGGATAAACGAGTTCAGGAAAAAGTGATTAAGTGATTCGTGGAACTCGGGGATATGGCCCGACGGGCTTCCACTGCTCTACTCTACTGCTACAGAGAGGCGCGTATTCTTCAGTACTTATTAATACAATAATATAATGATAATTAAAAATATTTTAATTTTAAAGAAACTGATGATTGTTCACATCTTTGACTCAAGGGCTATATTTTCACCATAGGAGAAACTTAACATGTTTATAATAGTGAACATATAGTGTAGTAAACATTGTAAATAAATAATAACTTACGCCTTTTTTTTGGACGAACAACGTATTTTGATTGTTAACTCACAACTTCCGAGTACCTACTCGTGGACGAGTGTTTGCAACGTGGTCAGGTGAAAATTGCGACGGACCGGGACTCGAACCCGGGACGTCCTGCTTTGGCCGCAGGTGTGCTATCCACTGCACCACCCGCCANCCTGGCCTGATCCGGTGAACCTGGGTCACATCCCCCTTCAGAGGATAAGTGACTGCAGGCGGAGGATAGCACACCTGCGACCAGAGCACTACGTCCCGGATTCGAGTGCCAGCCCGTCGCAATATTCACCTGGCTGTTGATGTTGCGTATTTTGATTGTGTTTTTCCGGAACACAAAGTTTCATCTCATGATTTAAGTCAGGAGTACAAAAATTGTAACAAGAATCATCAACGTAGCAACAGAGCAATTGAACGAGGTCATTTAGCAACGGAGCAATTGAACAAAGAACACGTAATTTTAAACTCAAAATAGGTCAATTAATTTATCGTATATGTAATGTAAAATATTTATCTTGATTACATAATGAACGTATATAGAAGAATTTATTCTAAACATTCTAAAATAGTATAACATAGAGAGATGCTATCATTTTTTATACAATGTATAGTTTTCATATAACATTTTCGGTAAACCCTCACCCTTGAGCTCATAAATACTTGGATTAAGGGGAGACGAGTGCAAGAGCATTTGGTCGTATCTCCTCGTAAATTCTCCTTTCTTGTGGCACTCGTGTTCGTGTCCTCATTCTCGTCCCAGCTCCCAGCTCATCCCTTCTCCTGAAAGCGTCTGTATGTCCTGACATTTTACTCTCGGATCGTAAACGCTTTCTTAGAGTCGCGTGGTGGTTTCGAGTCTTCGTGCCTGAGAGCTTTTAGATCCGAGTATTCTGTGTGTAACAATATCCGGTGTAAGAGATGGACTTCACTTCTTTTTCTTACTACTGAGTGGCGCTCTTGTGGTGTAACATGCATTTACTGAATGGTTCTACTAAATAAGACGAAATGGACACCACAAATGCACCTTTGGTGCAAAATATTGTGAGGAGTTTGTGTGTCTGCACTATGTAGTGTACACCCAAAGACAAATAGTCAAAAATATCGGAAATTTGGTACACCTGTTCCCCAGGATGGCTGTGTGTGGTCAACCGAACGGCTTTTAAAAAAAATTAGTATGGTTTTTTCTTATTTAATTTTAGTGTTATTTTGAGGCAGTCTAGAGTAATAAGCTTCGAAATTCGACACTCAAAGATAGGTGCATCCTTTACAGAAGCACACCTATCATCTAGCCTTTTATTTCGAAATTTAACTTCGATTATTTCTTGCATACATCAATGGAAATTTAGATAGAATTACTGACCAAAAATCAATACTTTTAAGCTAGCAAAGTAATGAGTATTCTGCTAGAAATATATAAATAAATTGATTATGAATAAATATGCATTTGATAACAGTATTGTTTATTTTGTCTTTTAAAATAATCTTATATATAAAAAATCAGCCTGCGTATGTTTGTGTTCGCAAAACTCGGAAAGTAGTCGGTCGATTGACTTGAAATTTTGACAGAGCGTTGCATTCGAATACGAGAGTGCTTTATATGCTTATTATGTAGATGTGACACGTGTGAATGGTAAAATATGCTTCTTTTGAAAATGTAAGTGAAATGCCACTCACTGACTAACTAATTACAAAATATCAGAAACTACAAATCTCACGAACTTGAAAATTGGCAGATAGGTTTCTTTTAGGGTGTAGACATGTGTTAAGAAAACTTTTTACGAAAATCCACCCTTAACGGGAGGAAATGGGGATTGGAATGTTTAGGTATGTATCCCACCATAACTCTAGAGTGTCTGGAGCAATTTCAACCAAACTTTGTATACTGATTACTGGCTTAGAAATCTCTTAGATTGCGGTGAACCTCACCGCCAGGTAACAGATTAATCATGTTACGTCGAATGAAAATAGTAGACGGGACCGGGNTCCCGTCTACCATTTTCATTCGACGTAACATGATTAATCTGATTACTGGCTATATGAAAACAAGCACTGTTTGGGTAAGACACCCCTTGCACCTCTAGGGAGGGGGTGGGAGGGGAATGACTTGTAAAAATATTGGAATAATCCGATATTAGATTCGAAACCATATTTTTCGGTTCCGTTGAGATGGATTAGAGCGTACCCGGTGCTTTGTAAGTTAACAATCAGTCCACATTGGAGATAATGTACCCCTAAAATGTCTGGGGTAGGTGTGAGAATGAAGGATAGGAAAACATAATTAAAAAAAGACCGATATTAGTGTTGTACATTTAATTTTTGAGGGTAAAGTGACACCCTCATGGTTGTATAAGCACACGATCACCCCTTATAAGTAATAAACACCCTTTGCGTTGGGGGTGAGGAGTGAAATGTCAAAATAATCGAAAGTGACCGATGTTAGTGTTGAGATCATAGTTTTCGGGGCCGCTGAAATTAGTAGTGGCATTCTCGAAGACGTCAAAGTACACAATCGACCTGTATAAACTCCAGCACCCTTAGGGAAGGAGATGTCATGGAAAAAATATCGAACATGACATACCAGTGACGAGTCCATAATTTTCGACATTGCTGAGCGGATAGTAAAATACCGATATCGTATAAGTCTGAACTCAGCCCTCATGAAACAAACACAGCAATAGTACCTCTTGGGTGGGTGGGTGAACGGGGTGATGGTTATGTATTAGTAGATAAAAAGAATTTAAAACTAACTTAAAAATATGAAAATTGCATGGGACCCATAGTATTAGGGTTGATGAGATGTTTAAACTACCGATGCCGTTAAGTTTGAGTCGAGATCACATAGTGGCAGGGTATCCTTAGAGCTAGAGTGGGAAGGGTGAGCCGTAAAAGTAATGTAAAAATACTGTTAGAAGGGTCGAGTCAATAGTTTATGTGTATAATGAGATGAATAATCGTATTTCCAATGACATTATGTTCCTACATTATGTACATTATGCACGAAATCTCTAAAGGTGAGGCTTGGAAAGGGCGTGACACGAAATACAATCGAAAAAGTTAGGTAAAAAAGATATTACGAAAATTCACCTCTAAGCGGGTGAAGTAAAAAATTGGCATTTTCTAAAAAAAAATCAATTACATCAGTGAAAGTGAGGGATTGGTACACTCCATTAACGTTAAAACTTCTAACATTGATGGACAACAAAGTTACAGGACAACAAAGTTACAAATTTACGCGAGCAAAGCCACGGGTTCTCAGATAGTCTTATATATAGGCTGAGTATAAAAACATGTTTTTTATAGGTCTTTCTATAAAGTTTAATTTAGACAAAGTTTTAAGATTTCTTAATTTGGGATGACGTACGAATACGTATTGTACGTTTTTTTTTTCACTCGATAACTCGATGAAAATGCATCAGAATAAAACTTAGTCATTGTATGTGTTATTTTGTGTAATATAGTTCATTACATCATCATTTATTCCCGGTACACACTCTCGGTCCCAAAATATACTTTTTTGTTAGTGTACAAGAGTGTGTGGAAAGAAGTGTGAGAAAAGTGACATATCACATTGGTATACTTCTATTGTTTTAACTAAAGCAAGTATTTGGTTTAATATGTTAATCTAGAGAGGTATAATTTACTTTTATTTCGGTAAAAAAAAAAAGAAGCTGAAGTTGCTCCTCTGAAAAAGAATTTGGTTTTCTTGTGTGCCACGTGCTCAGCTATACTCTCCAGTCAATAACACACTTGCTCTCTGATCATAATAGTGGCCGAGTCCTCAAACATCATGGATTTTTCCTCTAATTTGGCTTCAGAGATAGAATTCTCAAACGGGAGTTTTCCTTAGTAACCCTTGTAAATTCAACCATGAACAAACAATATTGTAATATGCATAGCGTATTATTTATAAATCATATTTGTAATCTCCAAACGGTACTGTTTTATTTTTATTTTCTTCAGCACTGATCAAGAGCTAATCTAGTTTGAAACGTTGATCTATACATAAATAGTATTATTTCAATAGACCTCATCTGAAGAAAATTTTCCAGTTATTATTGTAATTTAAATTGTGTATGAATTTAACTCAAAGATATGTTCAAATTATTGATAAATAAATGAAACCATAACTTCTTCTTGAATCGATGATGCGTGTTATGTTAAATTATTTATAAACTATCTAATGCTATAAAGGAAAGACCAATGTTTCAAAAGGTACATATTGTCACTAGACAGTATAAGTTTACTGTTGTTCTGCGACTTTTCGACGTTGGTTTCAGGCAAAATTAAATACACAAAGTAGGCAATAGGCAATACGCCATAATAACGTGCAAAATGTTAAGGAAAAATGCCTAGACATTATGATATATTTGTATGGTAATTATAACAATTTGTTAATAAAAATTTGTTATAATAATTTGTTGATCCATAGTTGCTTTAAGTTTTTAGTTTAATATTTGTTTAAAATTTATTTTTTAATCTTATGCTATAGCATTGTAATCATATTGAATATTGGTTTGACTTCGTCAACGTTATGGAATTTATGAGAAAGATATATTCAATTTAATAATGAAACTATTTTGTGCTGTGATAATTTCAATTATATTAATTCCAGTTGAATTATCCATTATGTTCGATCACAAGTTGTATGCTCTATGAATTGGATTCTACGTTCTTTGGTATAGCAATAATTTTCCATATTAATAAATTTCGTAGTTTCAGTTTCTAAATGCATTCAGTTGTGTGTCTAATGCTACGTGGAACCGAATCCACTATGAATCAATTTTTATAAATTATCTCATGATGACCTGCAACCAGTGTCGAAACGTAGCACAATAAATGTGAATTTATTATTTTTGTTAAAATATGTATATGTTGAAAAAAGTGACGAGCATTTATTGTATTTTAATCAGTGTTAATTGGATTTAATCCAAAAGAACTTCTCTAATTTTTGAATGTAAAAAAAATTGAACTTTCTTAAACATTTTGAGATGTTAAACAAAAATATCGGTCCTTTAAATTTGACCCTTTCTTTCTACAATTAGTTTAAATGGTCATTTGCACATAATGTAGCACAGAATGGATTTTAAAATCTCAAAAACAGAACTTCCATTTTAAAATAGATTTTAATATATTTTTCGTCCTGTTTTTATTAATGCGCTGACGTTCTATGTTTTTACTAGTATCAGTTTCCGGATAATTCAAGTAAAACACTGAAACAAACATGTAAATTTTTTTTCCGTGGTTTTGTATAAAGTCAACCCAATTCTAATTTCCAGAAGAAACGAAGATTGTCGGATCTTAATTGGTCCATTTAACAAAGAATGATCACTGAAATTACTAGCTCATAGGTTAAGTCCAATATTTCTCGGGTACTTTGGTCCTGGTGCCGTACTCTGTCATAGTGCTAACCACAACTTCCTTCCGGACTGCAGCGACTGCTACACTAGCATCGTGAATGTTATGCAAACGTCCAGTTCGTATGGGCATCCATTGTTGATTGCATATTTTAATATGATTTTATGTAAATATTTTCATTGCGTCTTTTAACACTGTTACACGATTCACAACCGAGTGTTTAGATTTGTAGAATGTAACGTTTTGACTCGGTCCAGGAAAATATCTCTCCACTCCCCTTTCGGGTGACCTGACTTCTTACCTCTCTTTCAGATAGGAGATATTTGTTGAATTATATGGTATTCTGCTGCAGAATAACTAATATCTCATATACATTATATTTCCCTTAGAATTATTGTAGTGTATTGTAATTGTGTGTAAAATTATATTGAAAAATATTTGTTACGTCCAATAACCCTTAAGAAGTGAACTTTGAAATTTCAAATAATTTCATAGATTACTTTTTCTGGGTTCCAACAGACATTCCAAATAAATCACTTTTATTTCTATATATTATACTAAGATATTAAAATCTCTGTCTTCGAGAAATATATAATTCAAGTTCGTACTGTGTGGCAAAACAGCTTTCCAACAAGTAAAATTTTGTCACTTATGTTACACAGTTAAAGTTATTTAATGGACGCTCCAGTGCTTCTAACAAATTAGAGTAGTTTTAATTACATTTCCATTACAGATGACGTAGATTTGCACCCCATTCAGGCTGTCTCATATTTTAATAGTATAGTGCGGACTCAGCGTAGCGCTTGGCAATATTTCTCCCTAAATTAATATTAACCTAACAAGCTTTCCCATTTTGATAAACCTCGCACCTCGTGTTCTAGCTACATCATAAGGGTTATTTTTGTATGTTACGTGAAATGAATTTCAAAGTTCCACACTGTTTAGTATAGTTATATTTTTATTCTGTTACTAATATTATTCGAGTTTTATTTTGCTTCAAGGAAGTACAGAATGATTAAAATCGAACAAAGACGACTATTATTTCAAAGAAATTTGCATTTACAATATATGAAGTTTTCTTTCTCTTTAATTTATTTTCAATTATCAGTCCTCATTCTATAGTTCCTCTTTTATGTCAACCTTTCGTTTGGGAGAAAATAATATTTCGTTATTATGATTATTTACAGAGCCACCGTGGTATTTTTATTATGGACAGAATAATGTAAAATAACACGAATATTTTCAAAGGTTCTTTGGAACCTCCTGAACTTCACTATCCGTGTTATTAAAACTGTGCGAACCAATTATATTTATTGATTTGACGTCCTTAGAATTAGCCCGAAAATCTTCATTCAATTCCATAGAGACATTGATGGTTCCGCTCAAGTGCGTTTGATTGACTTTGCTTGGTCACGACAGTGAATGTTACCATCTGATCCTACATTAAACGCGGCTTGCATGGTTGAAGTAGTAGAAACCACATCAAAGCGACACGAGCGTTTCACGTAGCACTTTCATGAACCATTGACCGCGCGTCCCTTGCTCTAACGTAATGATGATCACTACTGCGCATATCAGTTACCGGTGGAATTGTCAAATCAGGGTGGGACGGACGAGTGTCGAATCTTCTCCGGTGGATCTGTAGGTCCCTCAAGTCACGGTACATTGAAGTTGAGTGCAGAGTATGAGAAACATTGAAAATATTTTCTTTTCTACGAACATTTTCCATTAAGAATATAATAAAAATTCAATTTGATCTAATGAACCCAATAGATTGGACGATATACCTGGGCGAAAAGAACCGATTCTGTTATGCCTTTTTAGTTTCCTAATGGAATGTGTCCTTTGCTACACTATCTGAGCTTTATTATATCTGATGTCTGAAAATTCCAAATTCCAATGACGTATTAGATTTATTCTTTTTTACTTTACTGTGTAGAGAATAATTGTGAAGTTATAAAATTATCTGTTTAGTTATGTCTTTCTTGTTTATGAATATGGACTATATGTTTATTTATTTTATTTTTAAATTTTCTTTTTTTAAAAGATATTTTCTCACAAATGACTCATTTGAAATTGGGCGTCAATGACCTTTGTGGAAACGACATTAAAACTAAATCGAAATAATGTTATTCTTAAAGTAAAAAAAAGTTTTAGGTTGTAAGTCGATAAGTAAGATAAGCATTTCCAGTTCTCTGAATTGTTTATCATGAGCCTTTTCTGTCAATTTGTTACCGTGTATTCCCACTGTCTTCCAATGTACAGAAAGTTGAGTCAAAATGTCACGGGTTCGATTTTTGAGCCACGTCCATTTTTACCTGACAGAACTTTTACCAGACTCACATTTATTTTTCCGTGAGTAGAACGTTTGTACTTTTTTACTCATCTAGTTTCAAAGTCTTAATAATGTAATATTAATTTAATATTTACGATCTCGAATTGTATCCCTAAATGTAATTATCGCGTTAAGTTGTGTATTATGTTTGAGGTCTTATGAGGAGACAGATATTCCATCACACTTTCATGAAATGATGGACGCGGGACATATTCTGAAAAAAACACACTGGTATTCATTAGTAATAAACTTTATTGTCAAAAAAGCAGTTACAAACTGCGTATGACCACGTTGAGGACAATAAACTAGTTTACTCTCCTGCAGCAAGCAAGGGACCATTCCATCAACTCCGATCAAGGACCCAAGGTAGAGGCGGATTTAACATTTCAACATGATCCTAACGATAAAAAATAGTTCGACACGTGTTATAATATTAACAAATAGCAACAAATATTGTATTTAATATAACAGAAAAGTCATTTCACAAGTACGTGTTATTATCAAGCTATATATCATTCAAAAAGTACTGTTGATGATTCGTAACTATAAAATAACACTAAATTCGCTAATAATTATTTCAATTGATTTCGTCCCCAGACAAGAGCATAGCGAGTCTTGATAAAAAATCCGCCTCTACCCGAAGGAAAACCGGAGAAAAACCCGGGCCAGGATGGAGGAACAGAATTAATATACACAACCGTGCCAGGGTTGAGTACATAAACAACTAAATTTATATGAATAAAAGGACATAATACAAGCATGCAGGACAATAGTTTTGAAATTGTTATAAGTTATATAAAAAGTACTACAATGGCGTGATAAAGTACATAACGGCTTCAATTTTTATTAAAATCAATAAATTCTTTTACAGTGTAGAAGCACTAGTGCAGAAGGTAGCTTTTAACCGCGGATTTGAAGAGATTCAATTTCATAATATTTTTTATATTTTTGGGCAAGGGAATTATATAGAACGATTCCCGATTGATACGTCCCTTTTTCGTAAAGCGCGGTTGACACTCTTGGACAATGAATATTATTCCTATTGTGAATATTGTGTTCGTGAGCGAGACTGTTTTGTATGTAGCAAAGGTGGCACTTCAGTAATTCTGTCTTAACAAACACGACGGTTTCGTAAATAAAACGCAGGGAAGTGTTACAAGTGAATAAAGGTTTACAAGAGTTTCGGGGGGAGATTTAAAAATTATCCGAATGATCCTCTTCTGAATTCTGAAAGTCTGAATACTCTGATCGGAATTGCCCCAGAAGGTAATGCCGTAACGTAAATGGGTGTAAACGTTTGCAAAATATACGAAACGGTAAATACGTGGACTAACTACGTTAACTAAGATTCGTAATGCGTAACACAATTTACTTAATTGTGAATGAAGATTGTCAACGTGACAATTCCATTTGACTTTGTCGTGAATATGAAGATCTAAAAACTTTGTATTAGTAACAGTTTTTAATTGTGTTCCGTTTGAAGAAAGAGAAACCTGGGGTAAAGATTTTGTGATACTATTGTGAAATGACATAGACACTGTTTTGTCAGTGTTTACAATGAGACGATTTGCATGGAACCAAG
>NNCF01126070.1:250339-271163 GCA_002313205.1 Laupala kohalensis
TATTATAACTCGCAGCTAACTTTTTATCTTATCTAGGAATTTTTGCTGAATTTTTTGAATCCGCCTCTGCCTTAGGGCCCTTGATCGGAATTGATGGGATGGTCCCTTGCTTGCTTCCGGAGAGTAAATTAGTTTTTTTTTTCCTCCACGTGGTCATACGCAGTTTGTACTGTTTTTTGACAATAAATTTATTATTTATTTATATTTATGAGTGGATTTAATATAGCGTGGGACGAAAATTTAACAATAAATTCGGGTATATCATCTATGCCTGTTGAAAATTTGTTTTTTAATGAACTGATGATTTTCATGATTTCTCTGGTTTTAGTTTCGGAAGTGAACATAGAATGGGACACGTGAGTGGTTATATTCGGAGGAAATTGGTTTTGAGATATTGAATTAATTTATTACCTACTTCTGAGAAATAACAATTAAATATATTATTTTACCTACTTCTGAGAAATAACAATTAAATATATTTGCGATGTCAAGTGGATTTGATACGATTTTGCCATCGTCTAGTAGTGATATACTTCTTCGCGATTTTCAGGTGACGTGTAATTTTTAACAATAATCCACACGGTTTTGGTCCGGTTGTTCGATTTTAATATCTGCCTGTCATTTTCTATAACTTTAGCTGCATAGACTACTTTTCGGAGTATAGTCTTATATTTACGAAAATAATCATGCAATTCGGGTGGTTGGTTATAGAATTTTGAAAAAATAATTGACGTTTGTTTTTTAAATAAATTCTTACCCCTTGGGTGATCCATCTATTGTATTTCTTTGTTTTAATTAATTTGCGTTTTATTGGAAAGCTACAGTTGTAATGTTTTAGGAATGTTGAAATAAATACCTTGAATTTGTCGTCAGTGATTTGGCAATTGTAAACATCTTTCCAAGTTTCCTCACGGAAATAATTTATAAATATGTCGTTAAACTGTCTATAGTGCTTGTAAATGATTTTAAGTGGTTTCAGTTTATCTTCAATGGTCAACACTTGCGCAAAGTGATCGCTGTATCCGGCACATAACACTTCAGGGAAATACGCGATATCATTGTCGACAATAATCTGATCTAGTAATGGTTGAGATGAACTGGAGAGGCGAGTGGAGTCGTTGATCGTAGTTGCAAGGTTGAAGGAGTCAATAAGATTCTTGAATCGTTTTATGGGTGATTTTGCATAGTCGGAAGTACTCAGGATATGTATGTTGAAATTACCACATATGAAGGAAGATTGGTATTTTTATTTACGTGTAATACGTTTTAAAATAATTTAAAAATAAAAAAAAAGTCAAGATTTTTTTGAAAACGTCTATAAATGCATAAAAAAATGATACCTATGTCGGTCAAATTAACTGCAGAAATTCGAACACGCTATCAACGCAGTTCTCATATTCTGATAATTGAGAAGATACAATATCATTGCTGACGTAGATACACATATCTCCATGGGGACGTTTTCCTTTGAAATTTTGTACTTCAACGTTTGTTGAAAGTCAATGTTCTGTGAGACATAGCAAATCGAATGGATTTTCATGTACAAGAATTTCAGTGTCTGTCAATTTGTTTGAAAGGGATTGGACATTATGATGAAATATAATTATTTTATTTTCGCAAAGAATTTTTTATTCTTGAGATATGGAATCGACGTTAGATTGTGGAGGGGAATAGGAATTTGGTACAGCTTCTTGTCCCGGATCTAGCCCGCACGCTGCACCTGAACGTGATTGTCACAATCGAGTACAACATCGTTCTCTTGAGCGCTAGTTGTAACGGAAGGAGATGTGGATATAGGAATAGATGAGGGCGAGTGAGGTGAGGAAGGAGAAGGTGAAAGATCAGAATCAGGGGAAGAAATGGGTGTGGAGATGGGAAGGAGAGGGGGTGATGATGAGGTAGGAGTAGAGGGAGGTGGAGGAGGGGTAGGTGATGAGGTATAAGCAAAAGAAGGTGAAAGAGGTATAGAAGTGGGTGAAGGAATAGGAGAAAATGTGATGTCAGATGTGAAGCTAGGAGGGAACCGAAGTGATGTTTCCCAGACGGCCTCAAATGTAAACCGTGTTGTGTAAAGTCCTTGATAGTCAGATGAGGTTGCAAATCAAAAAATGTGATTTTTGTGTCTGCCAGGTGATATTTTAGGGAGATGTTTGCCATGTTAATTTCATGGTTTATTTGTTGAACGTTGAAACGTGGAGGCAGGCTAGAGAGTACTGTGTTTGTGTGCTGAGAGGGCGTGTTTAGTTTTTGTAGATGTTTAGAAGCGTTGAAATTGCCACCCAAGTTAATATCGTTCTGTCCACCTATGATGATTACTATGTCCCACTCTGTGAGTTTTTTTAGTGGAGATGTCCAGTTCTCGAATAACTTCAGGCAAACAAGCGTTTGGCTTAAAGAACTGACTGGAAAGCAATTCACGAAATACGGAGGACATGCGACGACCGTGCGAGTCAGCGAATATGAGCACGTTTGATTTCTGCATGGAAGTCTTGGCTTTATCTCTGGGTAGCACTACTTTACGTGGTTTTGGGAGGCTGTGCTTACCAGTGCGTGGTTTGTGATGAAGTTTGGGTACTGGATGGGAGGGGATGAAACTAGTACGTAAGGGAGGAAACAGGGACATGGCATATAACACACTAAACCTGTTTTGAATGAAGTATTCATTGGGATGCAGCGTGTCTCTACTATGTTATGTGCTGAAGAGTATACTATGGTTGGAGCTCTCAGGTCACTGTTGAAACGCTGCATTCCTAGTGGAAGGGCGGAACCCTCTGCCGTACTCCATGTGACAGGGTCGGTTCGCGAGCGTTTATCAATGTCACTTCCGGAGATAACCGCACGATGCGGAGCAACCTGGAAGCTAAGCACTGCAGGCGATAATGGAAGTGAACTAGGACGACCCGAAATCGGTTATTGTTTTTGAAGGTTCTTTTATGGACAAACAAAATTAATAATGGAAACACAAGAAATGGCAGTTATTTAATTAACAAAGATTCAATTTTTGAAAACTTATAGGGATTTTTGTGAAATTGCGTCTGTATTTTCAAATACCTATTTCGTCTGAGTTTAATGATACTAATGAATAATGAATATAAATACGAAATACTTAGAAGGGATTTTTAAACAATGTATTTCTTTTGTAATATCACTATTTTAAAAGTATTTTTCTTCATTTTTAATAAAAACTTTGATACACAACCAAAACATAAATATTGTGTATTTTTTCGTCAATATTACTCCGCTTTAGCTATCATTATTTACTAGATAGAGCGGCATGTAATACGACCGCATATCTTTGTTTTCGCGAACGTGATATCGATCAAGTTTTGGGAGAGTGAAATTAGCTTTCAGTATAGTATGCCTTTCAGTATAGTATACATCATAAGATTCAATGTGCTTGTCACAGATAATAATTTATTTACGAATATCGCTTCTTTATAATTTCATGTCCCACTCCTTTGTCATTTTTTAAAATTCACGTCTGTCAAAGTAGAGGTGATCTTACAGGAGCGGATGATTTGGTGGCAACCCTATGGGTTTCCGCAGAAACCAGTGTAACCTGCTTCATTGCTCAATAACCTCAGTTGTTTTGTGAACACACTTTGTAACAGTTGGAAACGTGAAGTACTAGTTCATGGATGTCACTCCTTTGTGTGTCATAAATTTCCCCTTTTCCGTAGAATCATCCATTTATCGTTCACCACGAACAATCACAAAATTCACTTTAGAATAAATTTGAATAAGAGTAAAACCGACGAACGATCTTATCATATTCCACGTACGAGTATTCCAAAGTTCTCTCAGGTTCAAAGTCCTCCGCTTATCTGCAAAAACACCTGCTGGGAGCGGAACGATGCTTGGTAAGTTGAACTTGCCCCTCGTGTCTAAGGTGGTAGCGTTCTAGCTCATCTCCAAGTCATCCCGTGTACAATTCGCAGGGGGGCAAGAAGAAAATTTGTAGCTTTTCACATTAATGTCTCAGCTCATATAGTTGTGGCTACTGAAAACTCCTCCTCCTTTTATTCACCTCAAGTATCAATAAATCTATTACTAACCACTACTAACCTAATTACATGGGTCAAAGTCGCTAAACCCTGCTAACCGGTCCACCTACTACCAATGGCCTACCACCCAACTCCTACCTCGTATCGCTCCATGTAGATAAGCTTCAATAGTACGCTACATTTCCCATTTACAAATACTACAATAATAAGTGAATCTTCTGGGTGGGGAGATACCCTCTTTTTCATGTTACAACTATGAAATGAAGTTTGAGGGAAATGTCAAGAGTGTAATACATGCTTCCTTCATAATTGAACACGCCAAGAATAATATTCGTGCCTTATATTCATTTTACTTGAAAAATAAATATACATTTGTTATATCGTAATTATATATTGACTTTTCAGATAATTTTTTCTAATGGGAAGGAAAGTTTTTTATATGTACAAAAAAGATTTCGATATCTCTTAAGACATGTATTAATTGGAATTACATATTGCAATAATATCGGTAGGTTAGCCTTGTTTAGGATAAGTCGAGTTCTAATTTTTCATTTCCATCATTTGCTAATTCTATTTTTAAAGCATGCTTCTCTTCAATCAAAAAATAAAATTACTTTTATGAAGACGAATATTTCTTTACCAATTGTTGTATAATTGTAATGTCTGATGGAATAAATGTTTTTTAATGGGGTATTAGGGTTCCCCAAAGCTCTTGGAATAAATGTAATGAGCTAGGGATTTGGAGAACAAATGTTTCATTAGAATATTGAATTCGTCTTCGGGATTTCATGTGAAGCGCGGACGTGCAGAAGGATTGTTTTTATGCTTTAGTGTCTCTCTCTAATCTATCTTTTAGTAATTAAAAGTATTTACCGAATATAAAATTTACTTTGTACACTTTTCTTTTAAAAGTATTTCTTTATTTATCTTATGTATTTCCATTACTTGAAAATATCGTTAGACAATATACTAAAATTGGTGTGCATTGAAAGAGTAATATTAACAAAAAGCCGAATTTTAAATGAACTTTATACAGAAACAGTGTGTGGAGACTAAAATGTGCTTTCTACCTCGGAATCCATTTATTCATGACTCATAAATAATTTAAGAGTTTTAAAGGAGTATGTGCCTCCTACATTGATCAATAACAAAGGTTATAAGTTATGATAATAATATTATGAAATAAAGTGTGTATTCATTTGTTTATGACACATAATAGATTTAGGTGTTGTAAATTTATATGTATCTACAAAATTTATCAATAAAAATGGTCAGAAGTTATGCTAGTAAAATTATGGTGTGGTAATAGAAACATTTATTATATAAAATAGCATTTATCTTAGCCATTACGTCATCACGTTTTTTGAGTTTTGAGGACTTCACCAGAATAATTACATCCCTGTTAGGATGAAGGAAAGTACTCGGGTAGATTTTCGTGAAATATCGATCTTCGAAGCTGTCTGCGCTCCTGTATTGATTGTACTAGCGCTTCTACCTGGTCCTCGTTTAGATTTGCTTAATGCGTCGCTTTTGAAATCTGATACGGTAACCGTCTACCCTTCTCACTATGTTCCCAAGAGATGAATCTTCCCCGTGAATGAGTACGCTGTGCTGTTCGATCATTCTAACATGATTCTGTATCAGTAAAATACAGTCTTGCAGAAAAAAAACACTTTAATTTTTTAGCTTTATGGAAATCTCTTAAATCATTTCAGTTACTGGAGAAGGGAAGATAACGTTCTCAGTTCCGAAAAATTCAATTACTTGGATTCCAAGCGCGAGGAGAGCAACAGCCGTTTTCGAATCCGCGAAGAGTATTTATTAAATTACTGGATCTGCTATGGAGAGAGAGAGAGATCGAGTTTTGAGCCAAGTAAAAAAAATAAAATAAATTGATTTTCTTAAAGACTGCTACATAGGACGTTCTTTTAGAAAGTGTGGATTAATTTACTCATTCATTACTGAGAAATTCTTTTGAAATAAATGGATAGAGTTCAAAATACATGTAAATAAACCCACTCTCACTTATATTTTTGCTGGATGATTACACGTTATTTTTGTTGTGTTTTACTGCACAACATTTGGACTCGGGACTGGAGTCGTCGGAAGGTGTAAACAAATTGTTACAAGAAAAATAATGGTCGTAACAGAACAATTGAACATGATACGAGTATTAAAGGAAAATATTAACTCAAAATATGTTTTTGAAATCATAAATTGTTAATTAAGAAATAAGAAATTGTTAATTTATTTATTTATCTTGATTGTGAAATGGATCCGTATAGTAAAATTTAAAATAGTGATACAGTGGATATTGTTTACAACTTGAAAATAAGAGTGTGGAACAAAAATAATGGAATATTATGCCAACTATTAAAATACAAATACCACACAAGTTTAAATGAATGTTTTACCCCGTAAAAATTTGGATACGTTTTCGTATTCTACTCAGAATAATTGTTTTTAATCGCACGTTAATATCTTCTGAATTCATCTGACTCGAAAGAAGTGAAGTATATTACGAAAAAAAAATAACAACATACAAAATAACTACTAGTATGTGGCTTACCTATTAAAGTTTCTCCATAGTTTGTCGTGTTATTTTTCGGTGTCATTTCTTCTTGAAACTTCACTTGCTTCAACTAATTATACATTGTCTCTTGGAAATTGATTTTCATCGGAAAATGACCTAGCGCATTCATATAGTATGTTGTAAATCTGATGTGAGCAAACTACTTTCATTACTGTAAAATAGTCACTTGAAAGAAAGATGGTTGTATAAGAGCTTAAAGAGAAGGCTTATACGAGTATTCGTCACCATAGACATGTGTTTCTGCGGGCCGTGGTCGAAGGAGGGGAAAGAGAACTCTCGAAGACACACTTGGAGCATTCGATGAACGCGAACCCAGGTGGTTACAGAGGGTCTTAAATCATTCCCTCGAACGACCAACCCCCCCCCCCNACCTCTGTACGCCATCATCCCCTCTCGGTGGAACTCCATTCGTAACTTGAGACGCCGCTGTCTCAAGCTTTTAGATTTCCTTCTCTCCACCTTGTCCTCCTCCATCTTTCATTCTTCCCTCCATTCGACGCAATTTTTTGTAACCCTCCCCGCCACTCACCGACCCACCGCGCCGTTCTGTCGAGTGCTGTCAACTCACCCTCTCCGCTCTTGATTCATCGGCGCGGGCGAGCACTCCGGTCACAGCGGTTTTCGCTCTCGATATGCCACGTCGGACGACCGCCGAACCCAGTTCTCTGCTGAGCGGAGTTTCAGCATCACAAGAACACGCAAGTGGACCAGGTTATGCTTGCTTATCCTACTAAGTTTATTTCGTCGGCTCATACATAAGTCAATAAAACGCGACGCTTTAGTTTTCTTCCCTCTACAAGTTAATACAATTTTGAACTTGTTTTTTAAGTTTTATTCCAGAGGCGTACTTTCTGGAACTAGTACCATGATAGATCTCCAAAAATGATATAAACCCGTAAGTTTAAAATGAAATGTATTGGAGTGAAAAGACATCTCATCGGAATATTCTTTGACATCGAGAAGGCTGACGATACTACTTGGCGTCATGGCATTTTACAACAACTCTATGCCTGGGGATTTAGAGGACGTCTTCCTCTAATGCTACTGTTCTTTTTGGATAAACGTTCCTTCCGCTATAGAATTGGAAGAGACACCTCGGATCTCCTTCTCCAAGAGAACGGTGTTCCTCAGGGCTCAGTCTTGAGTGTAACCTTATTCGCAGTGGCCATAAACACCATAGGGTCTGCTGTAAAGAATCCTGTTTTACACTGTCTTTTTGTCGATGACTTTGCTATCTTTTGTTCATCGCAGAGTGTCACAGGTGCGAAGCGACAAATCCAACTCATCCTCAATAGATTATACCACTGGTCGAAAACGACAGGTTTCCGTTTCTCTGCTGAGAAAATACGCTGTGTTCTTTTCAGTAAGAGATCAAACCTTCTGGCAGAACCTCACCTCGCCCTGGGGAACAACGTTATAAAATTCTATCCTTTTGTAAAATTCTTAGGTCTAATCTTTGATCAGAGACTGAATTGGATTGAACATCTGACAGACCTAAGAGCAAAAACATTAAAGTCTCTGAATTTATTGAAGTACCTGAGTAGCAGGGAATGGGGCGCTTATCGCTCCTCGCACCAGTTTTTTTCGAGCATTCATAAGATCTCGGCTCGATTATGACTGCGTTGTATATAGCTCTGCTCCTGCAAGTTATTTAAAGAAGTTGGATAGTGTCCACCATGCAGGAATTCGACTAGTTACGGGAGCCTACCGCACTAGACCCATTCCGAGTTTGTATGCCGAGAGAGCGAACCATCTCTTTACCTCCGGCGGCAACTCCTCATGCTACGACACTTTTGCCATGTACAAACTTTACCCGACAATCTGGTACACAACGCAGTTTTTCATCCTCCCTTTTCTTCCATCCGTTTCTACAACAACAGACAGAGAACAACCAAACCTTTTTGATATCACAGTAAACAAATTTTGGAAACCTTAAATATACGCACACCTAATGTCTTATATCAAGGTTTTAGTAAGTCTCCTCCTTGGTCTTTGCACAAGCCGAAGATAATTTTCGATCTTCTGCATCATTAAAAGAACACTCCAGCTCCGATGTTGAGGGTATACTTTCACCTAATCCTCGACAAACACCGGGTCCGTATCCCTGTGTTTACCGACGGGTCGAAGCAGGCTGATGGTGTCAGCTGCTCCGTGGTTTTTCCCCGTAAGACCTGTGGCTACCGTCTAGGCGACTTGTGCAGTGTTTACACTTCGGAGTGCTACGCCAAATTGAGAGCATTGAGATCAACAAAGTGCTCCGGTGGATCACATTTCCTGATTTGTTCTGATTCGCTGAGTGCCCTTCAAGCAATTCGGAATATGTATCCAGCTGATAAGCTGATCCAGAACATCCAGGATGTACTTTTCTTACTGCAAAGTGATGGAAAGAACGTAATGTTTTGCTGGATTCCGGGACACGTGGGAATGAGAGGAAATGAGGAAACAGACGTTTCCGCGAAGGTTGTATGCTTCAAGAATCGCGTAGTTTCTTCACGATTTCAAAAACGGATCTTCTAAATTCCATCATGACAAAGATTCTGAGTGAATTGGACAATGAGTGGTTGAATGTTGACGGGAATAAGCTCCGACTTATCAAATCCTCTGTTATGTCATGGAGCAGTTCCTGTAGTTCTGCCCGGCGCGACGAGATCCTGCTGACCCGCCATCGCATAGGACATTGTCCTCTCACACATCGGTATCTGTTACTACTTGATGATGGACCCGTTTGCAAGGAGTGTAGCTGTTCTCTGACAGAGCGTCACCTACTAACTGATTGCAGAAAATGCACGAGAATACGGAGACAAATTGTTCTGGCTGCAGATTTACCAACAATTCTCGGAAATGAAACGGTTAATGTTAGTAAACTATTGAATTTTATGAATAGATCGGGGCTCCTCCCACAAGTTCTCGGGAGGGTTTAAAATTTGCATTCCATTTACATCTTTCCTGTCTTCTTTCCTTTCATCTTTCGTTTCAGAAATTAGAAAATATAATTTTTCGAATTTTTTTTCCTTTTTCTATGATATAATGTATTAAGTAACTCTTTTTTCTTTCATCTTTGTATTTAAATAGTTTTTGACATCAGGAGGGTTTTTAGTGGGTATGATCGAGATATTCGTCGAGTCCCACACACGGGGAAGTGTCACTATGGCTCTTCTCTATGGTGCGAAACTTCATTTTTCACCACCTGCATGGGCTCTAATGACCTTGCTGTTGACGAGCCCTTAAAGCCCCACAAAAAAAAACCTAAATGTATTCTGAACTATACTAAATGAGTCACATAAGATTTCACTCTTACTGATGTTTGCCAACAAAAGTAGCTTCATAAATATTGTAAATTTTTGTATTGGTTTTATTAACGTCTACAACCTTAATTAAATTGAAATTCTATGTAACTGTTATTTTTATATATGGTGAATTTGTTTTCTTTTTGTTGTTACAAAGAGAAATCAAAAACTTTTGTTTTTATGTTCAATAACATACATTCACCTGACGATTGCATTAATCATCTGCTGAAACGTTGTGACGAATCAAATTTTCTACGGATAAAATTGGAGGAATAATTTCAATTGTAAGTTTCACTATCTGATTAATTATTTGCGTACGCTGCATCTCGCAATTCTTGAAGAAACGTTTTACCGAAAAGAATGAAGAGTTCTTTTTAAATTGACCTTTCAGCGCGATAGACTGCTTCTTTCGTCTCGTGACCGAAACCCACTTCGTGTTCATACACCCGAAAGAAATTACATCTAAGACTTAAAGGACGTTATCATTTCCAGGAAATGAGTCTGACAAAAAACGTATTATATCAGCGCTCAGTTAAGAGCTTGAAAAGGGACGAGATACTACATTTGCATATGAAAAGATAAATTGTGGGTTGAAATGGCGTGCTTTTTGTGGATCTACATTTAAAAGGATGTGCTGGAAAACCTAAAAGACAACTGGAAACTAAGGATATTTGCAAATGTAGCATGTACTCAGAAAAAAGGGAAATAAAGAGAAAATAAGCGTTAATTATCAGGAAATAAGTTAAATACGAAGTACTTTTTGCTTTTCTTTCTTTAATATTTTATTGTGAAACTTAAGACTCGTTAAATTTGTTTGATTTATGATTTTCGAATAAAACGTAACAAAAAAATGGTTTTTTTCTGTTTTCCAAAAATAGTTAATAATTGATATGACGCCTATTGAGTCTACTTTACGTTTGACACACGAGAAAAGGACATTTTTCTGGCTTTGTTTTGCATAGGCCTCACGCGTTTGAATAGCAGATGCTGTTCCCTCCGGAAAGACAAATCACTGGCGAGTTCTGCGTAAGCTCTCTTACCGCTGTGTCAGCGCCGCTTGGTCGCTCCTGAGTACCCGCGTAATCCGACGGATGAACGAACGGTAACGAGTCCCAGACAAAGCCAATCGCACCGAGGCGCCGCCGTGCGCCAACCCTTTCAGACTGGATTCTCATCAATACCCACCCCTACTCTCTCCACGTACCACCCGCATGCTGTGACTCTTACTTTCGTTTCTGTGACAGCGATGCGATTTCAGTTGCCTTCCACGTCTCATTCACATCCATCTTGGTGTTCAAGTAAATTTAAAAACGTGTGATTGTTTTTCCATCAGAAGCCTTTTACATTGTATTTGCCACTTTTATTTTGCATGAGACAGAATCTGAGTGTTATGTTTCTAACACATCACACATCATACTCAATACGTTTTACAAAACGATACGTATATTTGACCGAGATATGATATATAGCGAAGAGATATATCTAGTTGCATAACTGTAATCCTAATAATAAATTTAGTGTACTCTACCATTTTGATATGATAATTTTTTACATATCTATTTTTACAAATCCTTGAGGTTGAATAGTTTTTTTATACATATTTTGGAAGCAAACAAGGAAACATTAATTTCATTAGCAACATATATGTACCATTTTAAAATTCGTGATATTCATTATTGTTTTTCAACAAACAATCATATTCCTTCTGTTCTAAGTTCATATTTCGTCGAACGTTCTATACCTGTCTCTTATACACATCTAGATGTGTATAAGAGACAGCCCACTCTCACTTATATTTTTGCTGGATGATTACNCGTACTTTTCTAACCGTCCATATACTCTATTTGTAAAACTTGAAGGAAATATCATTCTGCCCCAAAGTTCTGTAATATTTTTATGAATTGTATTGTCTCTTTAATTTGATATCAATCTTGACGATAATTAAAAATATTGAATTTGAGAATAATGCGAGACTTGTGAAGTGATTTGAACACGTCAATAATGTAGTGACGTAAATTGTTATTTGTGTGTTTGAAATATTCTTCCATCACCAATTATGTAAAAATTCTTGAAAATACTACGAAAAAGAACTCACATTAAAGTATTTACTCTACTCTTACTGTACTGGAGAGAGTAAGGTCTGGCGTGTGAATTGTGGATGTCGAGTTCTCGTACAAGTGCTCATTTGACTTCTTCGTAGCTCAACATGAGTGAGGTGCGGGTTGGAAGAGAACCGTGGCCCTGGGATTAGCATGTGAGAATCCTGATTATCATCCTACTCTCTCTCTCCCCTGATCTCTACGCCTCCCTCCTGCGACTGATTAGCAACGTCTCCCAGGGCTACGTTGCTTCTCTCCGTATCCCCACCCTTCTCCTCCATATGCAGAGAAAGCACCGCGCCGTTCTATGAGCTGTTCCGCAGAACAATAATACGAGACGGGTTGCATCGGAAAACTTTTGTAGGCGCTAAGGATTTCCAGCTGTTTCAAAAGCTTCAAATGCTTGATCCTATGTGGGATTTTATCATATAAAATTCTCAGAAAACTTACCATTAACTAATTTTATTTAATGTTATTTAGGTCACACTAGAGCTGATGGTCAGATTAACAAATAAGGGAAATGTATATTTTTTTAATTTATGAATTTGGTTTGTTTTACCAATCTAAAAATGTACTTGCATGTATTTGTCATTCTAGCTGATTCATGATATTGGATGAAATCAAAAAGTTTGGGAAATATGAAATTTTAAATGTAATGATACAATGACAGTTATTATTTAGTAACTCAATTTTTTCCAAAATACAACGTGAAAATTTCTAGCTGGAAAGATGCATTTTGAATTATAGAATTTTGCTGAAGATAAAAGAAATTATAACTTACTTTTATTTGTTCTTGGGATTCATATATTTCTTATTTTTAATTTAACATAACGTAAGAAGTTCCACCACTAATAAAATGTTTCAGGTGTAAACTATTTTATTTACATTTCTTTTAACACAAAACATAAGAGCTCCAAACACGTTTACCTCTCCAGCACACAGCAACCTCTGCTAACAATTCACCAATGAGATTAAGGAAGAGTCAATAAAAAACACAACATATTGTTTGAGGAAACAATTATCTGTTTGTGTGCTCTAAAAATACAGTTTCATTGTCAAGATAACTTTTTATTGGTTTGATCAATAATGCATTGAATGTATTAAGTAAATTCACACTATTCAATAATGCGAATAGTTATCAGTTGTTTCAGTATGGAAAATTACCAAAAAATGAATGTAATAAAGATACAATACGTATTATAGTTTTTTCCGGCTCCTAGCAAACGACAGCTGATGACGCTTCGACTGTCGACTGTCTAAGAGCAGTCCTCCCTGCGCTGTAGGGTGTTTCCGGTCATTGGCGCTCCCTGTTAGTATAATTGGGAACTAATTCTCTTCAACTGTTATGGTCGGACCAGAAGTTATCACATTGTGAATTCCCAACGAAATTGTACAACTTTCTTCAAAGGATTATAATTTCTCATTTGCTATAGATATTTGATTAAAATTTGATTCCCAGTGTAGGCTGCCATGTTTTGCTCATTTGGGAAAGCTCCCAATGATGTGTTCGAGAGGTTTCCGTTTGTGCGGCCATCCGACTGCTGACGTCATTGTTCGCTGACGCGACATTGTGTGTGTGTGTATGCATGTGACGATTGCGGTGCTCTGCGGTCGCTAATGGATTTTCAATGGGAATGTGGTGACACTTTTTGTTTTCTTTGTGGCGAGATAATGCTCGAGTTTTTTCCGGCTGAGCATGAGAGAACAAATTTGCAGAAAATTCTGAAAACTAATAACTGAAAATCTTCTTTCGCAGTTGTAATGAAAGCTTACTGCCGTAATCTGTCCCTGTGGATTATTAATGACATTGTATGTTGGAATCACGTTTTATTATTATTATTGTCATTTTATGAACATTTATATTTTTCAGTGTATGTTACTGATGATGGTTGCTATGCAGCCGAAAAAGCTTTCTAATACCAATAAAGAAATGAGCAACATGAAAACGACTTTTAATTTATCATGCTTTGATAATGTTGCTAAAGCTCCACAATTACCAAGTAATTAACCCGAGAATAATTAATATTCATTCAGATATCATTTCATTTTGAAGAGTCTTTGTTTTCTTCTAATAATTATATAATAAAAATATTATTTTTATTCAGAAATGTTCGATACTTATACATGGTAGTAATTGCAGAGGAATACGAGTATGTTGTTCAATGTTGGCAAACTGCTTTAAATGATATTTTTGTCCCACGTATGTAAAGATAGGAATATTACTCGTACATTGTTATTCCCTATCTATAACATTAATAGCTAATATTTATTATCTACTTGTGAACATTATATACTTATGAAATGTTTACTAGACGGTATAACAGTGAATGAAATGAATTAACATTGCTACCTGTTTAAAATATTTTTGAACATCTAACATGTTTGAATACAATTTTGCAAGTCATATATCTTCGTTACCTCGCTTCCAGATTGATCTACAAAAATATTCCACTACTATTTTATTTCGGGTTTGATTTATATAATCAAAACGTTTAAATCATTAAAGTAGTTTTGTTTCAGGGACGCGACGTTGCAGGGATTGAACGTTGAGATTTGCGCGTTGCATTCACTATACGAATAAAAACTATCGTTTGCCTGATCAAATTTCATATGAGGTTGGTGTTGTTATAATCAACGTTCAGCTTTGCATACAGTTATTTTTTGTTACACCCCAGTTTTTCGTTCCGTTATTCAACGATAAACCGTGGCTAGAATTCAATGATATATACTAGCCAAACTTAATCTTGAACAAAGAATGAATACTAGCCAATCCGCTTAGAAGTAATTAATTAACTCGCTTAGTATTGGTCTATATCTATATGGATTTACTTCTTTTCAATACATTTTGATAACTGTTGATGGGTTATTGGAAGATCTTTAAAAGAATTATCCAAATTTATTGTTGTTTAATTAGAACTTCAATTTTAATAACAACAAAAATATGCTGTCATAATATTCAGTGACCACATAAGTGCAAAACAAAATAATATTATTTCAGTTTCTATTTTGAATACTAGTTTAACATACTGTAATATATTTTCACGGAAAGATATTAGCAAAAGAGAAGAACAGACAGAATATCACGATTTTGGACTTCAAAGATACTGCAACCGCGCAACTTTCAAAGATCTTTGAAACAAGGAAGTAAAATATTTTTAATTTCAGAAATGCTCAATTTAAAATCAGCTGTAATTTTGGAAAAACGTAAATCAATGTGTTAAATGAAACTATCTGGTTTGTTCTTTTTGAAGCCTTCTCTGATTACAGTGTTCACAATATAAAGATGTGATAGTTTTGGATTGAGAAATGCTTCAAACATCAGATTCATCAACGTGTCGATAAATTCTCAGAATTGTTAATTAGAATACTTATTAAATTTTATTTGGAAGAACGAAGAGGAGGGAACATTTTAGGGTTTGTATGTTCGATAATCGATCGAAACAATTAATGAATCTTATCCCCCTGTTTTTGTCTCTTCTCCTCCCGCTCGTGTTTTATAATTGCAGATATCCCGGAAGGCAGAAGCGAGACGTAGCAAATTTAGTAATTTAAATTAATTAATAAACATTAGAAGAGTTCTAGAACTCTCATTAAAGGTACCAGACCGTTGGTTTGTCGAGATGAGACGAGGTGCTTTATAAGCAGAGAATTCGAGGAAGAGAACATACCTTTAATTTGAGTTTTCGTTTTAGTTACGGAGAGTTCTTCCGAGGGAGACGACGTGGCGTGCCGAGTTCTACGAAGGATACGAAAGGGTACTGAGGAATAAATCTCATCAACATGGGGTACATTTTTAGGAATTGTTCCCATTTTAAGTATGTTTTGTTTGAGGGTAGTTTAAAGCACAAATTTCCTCTAATTAGGAAATCCTTCCCCAGACACTTGTAGAACGGAAAATTAGAAATTATATTTTTAAAATCTTTCGTGTGTTACTATGTGTACCCACAGAGATAATAATAAAGTAATATTACTTTACAATGCTTTTATAATAATAGAAACATTTGTCCCACATTACAAAGCCATTTTATAGTAATTAATTTCATCTCGCTTTCATGGCTGATATACATGTTTCTTCGTTCCTGTAAAAATGGAAAAGACTTGGATATCATACTTGACCCAGTTTGCCAATACTGGAAATCCTCAATACATTTTTGTTTGAATATAAAAAATTGTCAATGGTTTCTACAACGTTCGAAGTAAAACTTTCGACTCTTGAATGTGTTAGATTCAGTAAGTGAAGTCAGAAGTATCTTTTTTATTCTGAGTCAAAGGTATTTTGAATCGTATTGATTTTTTATTCTTAGAATATTCTGCTCTAAATAAATCTGTAAAACACGCCAATGATACAGTATATGCTGGTATATACAATTCTGTCATTACTACTGTGGTTGCAACACGTACAAGAGGTGCGCGGGACTCGATTATTCAGCAATAAAATTGAGTTTAATACATACATACAAATCTCTGGGAATAAGTTGTACATTACTACGGATAATCTAGATGTTTTACAAGCGATTCTTGGATAAAATCTGAAATTTTGAACCATGACTGACGTTGTAAAATTTAAGTGAAGAAAATCACACGTAATTTTAGTTTTTCCTTCATAGTTCGTTTTGAGTTCGTTTTCAGGTTCATCTGTAAAATAATCTCATGCTTAGTTAATATTCCGTTCTAATTTTAAGTCATAGAATGAAAAATGATACATAAAAAACGAACTATTTTTTAATTAGCCAATTAGAGAAGATGACAAGAAACAATGTAAATATCTTTATTTTAATATAATTTTATCTTTATGTTTTGCTGCTAGATTTTATATTAGATAAACTGTCGACTTTGTATACTTTCTGATGAGTTTTATGATGATGATGGATTCTAATTTTTAGAATTTCCACGAATTCAAATGTGAATTTAAAAAAAAATTAAATTTATAAGATTTATTACGTGGAATATTTTGAGTGAAGAATGAAACCAACATTAATTACTGTAATACTTATGGATGCATGAATAGTGAATAAAACTATTTAAGAAAATTATTTAATCATAAAATGTATCCCGTCCATCACCAACACATGAAGTAAAGAGCTCCAAATAACTTTATGAGCGCTATGATTCCAAATTTCTATCTTCACTCTGGAAGAAAAAAAACGGAACCGACGCGACGTCTCGAGAAATTCCGGTAGCCGCTTGACCGTAGAGTGCGGGGGTGCGGTCGCGTGATGTCCGCTTAGGGGAGAGAGGAAGGGACGTGTTTGCTCGCAAGAGTGCAGCACATCCGTTGCCACCTTGATCTACTCCTACACTCGAACCCCACTAGTCTCTCACTCTACGCTCTAGCTATTGTGCCGCCTTGCGCGACCCTCTCTCGCTCCAAGGAATCGGTTTCCTGACTCACCCCCGCCCCCTCGTTCCACCCCCCTTTCACCGCCACCGCGCGCGTGGACCACACCCCAGGCTATTCTCGCCTTCACTACTACTGGCGCCTCCAATACTGACTTGATCGCCAACTCTGCAGTTTGTGTACTAAAATTGATATTCTGGATGACACGATTTTTGCTGCCTACGATTCTGTTTTCAGTAAAAGGAAACATGTTGAAAAAAGTTCGTCACTTACTTTACTTTACCGTTCGCTATATTACAATGCTATGTTTGTTGGCGTGATTTCAGATTTTCATATGTTTGCAATAAGAAATAAGATACATCCTCTCCTCTCACATTGTTAGATGTATGTCACTGTTATTTTTTAAATTTATTTCCATTTAATTTGAATACGTGTATTTCTATTGTGATCCTCATATTACTCTCAAAACATTTTTTGGATATTAGAGTAAAAAAACAAAATTTGAATTCGAAAAAAGAACCAAACCAATAAGGTAAAGATTTTCTGTTTCACTCTGTTTATAATTGAACTTTGTTTACAATTGAACGAGTGCTTAAAGTTTGATGTAGTCACCATACTTCAGCCATCAACCTAACTCGACTGTCGATTTTGTGTTGCTTTTTTCCCTAGATTCTTCTCCAGCTAGACACTCGTTTAGTCTCATCACCTATATATATATGTGTGTGTGTGTGTGTGTGTGTATGTTACGCACAAAACCCGAATTGGACCATTGGACGAAAAAAACAACCAAAACTAGTTTTGGCAGATGAGATTCTAGAGTATAAGCGGATACGTTAAACGGATATAATTTCTAGAGTATAAAAGTGTCTCATTTCCACTGTGTGTTGATGGAAAATTCTTATTTCTATGATATATGTCTACGATTTTAAAATTAACCTTTTATGAACTGAGGTGAAAAATTAATAAAACACAATAATATAAGTCTATAAATTAATTTCTTCTACAATTTTTAACTATCTACATGTATAACACGGGATAGTGTTTCGAAATGATCCTGCAGGTAACTGATAAAAGTTCACCTGGACTGAACGGACACCTCTTGCGTACAGGTGCACCACACGCTTGCGCAGTTAGTCAGAATTGACGTTCCCGCCTTGAAGATATATTAATATTCTTCAGTAACCTCCCGTCCCGGGACCACGGAGGTGCCCTATGAGAAGGGCTCACGCATGTAATAGCTCGCATAGTTCAAACTTACGCCGCCAGGGAGTACCAGTGACCGGCGCACTAAGATTAATTGCAATAGCGCCGAAGTTCTCCGCTTGAGTACGCTTCGGTGGGTCGCTTGACTGTCAAAAAATACGAGCTTGATCTGTTTCATTTATTATGTCTGCCTTTCTAGGTTCACGAAAACACAGGAGAAAGGATTCGTATTGTATCGTATATTATTGTTTTATGCTCATAATTTCATATTGAACCATTTATTTTTCATTCGCATTCTTTATACTGTGAAGTTTTTCTTACTTGAATGTGTTATTGGCTAGACAATTGAATTCTTCACGACAATGAAATCTTGTTTGTTATAAGCACCAATCAAATTAATTCTACTTCAACAATAGGTGTATATATTATTGGAGTGATCTTATTGCATTCATTTGATTCTTGTGAAACACTGCTTCAGATAACCAGGAAGCGGGAGCTGCGTCGAGAAGCGGATTCTTGAAGTTAATTTTCTGTGTGTATTGTGTACGAGGCAGACGCTGCGTCGGGAGGCTGATTCTTCAAACTTATTTTCTGTGTGTTATTTGTGAACAGGAGTATTACGGTCCAGAGCGCACCGTTACTCTGGACTACCTGAAACAATTTCAACGACACTTGTTACAGCAATGACTGACTATCTGGTAAAAAATATTGTGTTGGCAACACATTACTTGCACCTTTATGAGGGGTAGCAAGGGGTTTATATTTTAAAATAATTGGAAACAACCGATATTCATAATGACCACATTTTAGAGGATGCTGAAGTGAAGAGTAACATTTCTCATGCCGCTCAAATTTACGATCACCCCCTATGAACGAATGTACAACCTTCGTCTAGGGGGTGAGAGGGAGAAAATATAAAAGAAATAGAAAATGGCGGCTATTAGTTGTTGGGACCGTAGTTATCGGAAGACATAGGAAGTGGTTCAGCCCGAGTGCAGGAGTTGCAGAATTTTTAACGAACTATGGAGACTTCAAGAGATATTTCTAAAGATTTAACCTAGTAGATGATGACACGTGTGATTGCCGAAACAATTCGGAAACACGCGAACATGTATTTTGGGAATGTTTATACTGTGAGAAAGAGAGAGCAAGATTTCTCAGAATAATGAAAACCAAAACAATGGTGACTACGCTCGGACCAGAAATGATTAAAACAGAAAGACGATTTGAAATTTTCAAAGAATAAGTAGAAGGAATAAAAGAGAGATAAAACGAAATGAAAAGTAATTGAAGACAAGAAGAACCAAGAGACAATGTCGTGGAATGTCTGAAGATGGGGACATGAATAAATGAAAAAAATCCCTACGGATTGCAATGTAATAGAAATTATAGTTATAGAAAATGATATAGGAGGGGTTGTCCTTAGCCATCGCCACGGTACTGAAAATTATAGTTTCCAATCATATATTTTTTTCAATTATTTTTACATTTTCTCTCCCCGTCCCTGGAAGTGACGGAGTTGTATTATCCCCTCAGTGTTTTTGTCGGATAGTCAGTCATCAGTGTACCAAGTTTGGTTCAAATTTCTCCAAGCATTCTGGAGTTATGGATACTCATATACATAACCCCATTTCAACCCGCTTAGGAATAGATTTTCGTAAAATCGTACCAGAATCATCTATTGTCACGCAAACAACACATATCTGTAAAATTACAGCTATTAGAAACTTGGACATGACCGAAAAATGAAATTACAAATTTGGAAACGGAAGGACAACATAAATACATACATACCCCCATTTCTCCCTCTTAGGGTAGATTTTCCTAAAATGGTACCATAATCTATTGTCATGCAAAAAACACACACACATACATCGATCGGAGCAAGTTAAAAGCTTGTAATATACTCGGGTGTATACTTCTATATCAATCCGAAAAATATAAATAAATAAAATAAAACTCGAAAGCACGTAATTACCATTTTCCCTTATGCCTCTTATTATGAAGATAACATTTAATCACTACTAAATACTAAAAAATAAAAAGAAGTGGCATCGATTATGAGTTTCATTATTGTTGAGACTTTTGTGGTAGACTTATACGAGTATGTATAAAAGGAGCATTCTGAGAGGAAGAAGAGAATTTGGGAGGAAAGGAGAAAAAAAGGGAAAAAAATCGTGAATTCAGATTCTCTCTCTCTCTCAAACAATATATATATATATATATATATATATATATATATATATATATATATATATATATATATATATATATATATATATATATATATATATGTGTGT
>NNCF01126070.1:278768-369527 GCA_002313205.1 Laupala kohalensis
TATATATATATATAAGTATACCTTCTCAACGTAGTATGTAAAGTAGAAGCTGGGATGTGTGACTTGCACCTCTCTAGAGAATAAAACATATTGATACATTCCCCTAGTATTATTCCAGTAGTGTGATTTGACTAACCTTAAACTTAAAAAAATATAAATACAAATTATAATAATTTAAAAGGTTTGGAAATAGGAAAAGTGAGCATATAATTCAGATATAATTTGCTTCTGACGTAGTATGTGTTCATTCGGATGTAATCCTCTTCATAGTGATTAACTTAAATTAAATGTCATGATATTCTTTGTAGCTCATCTGTTCCTTATTGTACGTACCTTTTTTTATTCACATTTTATAGTGTTTTTCTGCATAAAATAAAATTGTCATTATTATCTATGTTAAGTAACTCATTCTAATTCTTTTGTACTAGTATAAACGTCTCGTCACCTCTCTGCAACAATGTAGTATTTTGATGACTCTTAAGTATTAATTAAGTCACAATTTTTATGTATATAATCATTATGATAAAGGTATGATTAACATTATAATTACAATATTACAATGAAATCGTTAAAACTTGACTGGTTAAAGTACTCAATTCATTAATGATTTAGTAAAACAATACTTAACAGGATTTCTCCGCTCGATTATAACAATCCTAATAGTAAATTTTGCTATGAATTATTACTAGTTGATCTATGTTGAAGACATTGAATTCAAAAACTGTTTAAAGAATTTATGGGTTTTATAAATTGTAATGTTTTATGGCATTAGGAAATAGGCACAATAATTTGGGAAACTAGGAATAAAAGCTATTCCCCTAGTTCTGCTTCGTTGGTGTTAAACATTTTGAAGTTACCTTAGCTGCGCCCATAGTTCTTAAAATAAATCCAAAAATTATACAAATTAAGAAATAAATTACTGATGTATCATACAGATTGTTAACCAAATGCTTTGTCGGTAGCTGGATTCTAACTTTCGTCGTTTTCCATCCGTTAAGATTTCCTTGTGCCAACGATTCACGGGAGAAGACAGTTAAGTTTGCGTTCGATTTAATTATTTCGTGGAGCTCAGTAACTGAGGGTGATTTGGAAAAGGCGGACGATTTGTGTTTCATTTCCTAATAAGTGTCGTATCCGTTAGATCGCTAAAATTGTTCAAACTCGTTCATTTTCATTATATACGTAATAAACAACTAAGCATATCTTCTTTCTTTTTTTAAAAAATTTTCCAAGGAACTTTGAGAAATATAATTCTCACTTAATGAATCTTTAACATATCACACTATATAGTGGCATCTTTCGTTATGAAGAACTGTATCTATTTCAGAAAGAAGAAAATTTTTTGGTGTGCATCTTATGAGTTCAAATACAAATTCAGAAATGTAGATTTCTTCTGGAATGTTATTTCCGAGTCTTTCTTATCTGGTGGCTTTCTTATTACACCGAGAAGTTTGTTTGTTTTATTTAATATGAAGAATTATCTTTAAAAGGTGAAAGTGTAACTTTTTATATTTGTAGAAATTTTAATAGTTATTTTGATTCTTTAAACCGAATAAAAGTTAAGGCTGAGATTTCATGGTGGGATGGAGGTAATTAAGCACTCTCGGTAGAAGCCTTTCAATATTACTCTTTCAAGAGCGAAAAATATGAAATAAGTTTTTTTAGAGTTTATGTTGCCATCACAATCTTATCACATGAAAACATTTCAATGTGATACTTTAATTCTGGAACGTTACGTTATCAGTATCTACATATCAAAGGTTGTTGATGGTATGATTTTCAAACCGATGTAAATAAGAGCATTTTGTGTCGATTATAGAGATGGAGAGGCTAGTATAGAGAAAATGATTGCAAAATGACACAGTAATTAATGGGGTTCGAATACAGAGCAATATATTTGTCCTAATAAGTGTCGACAAATCATTTTGTATCCACAGGAATATTTGACCGACTTTTGAGCGCTTTGCGAAATTAACAAGATCTTTTTATGAGAAAAAATGTATTTGTAGTATTCGAGGAATTTTTGCTTCTTTTAGCCCCCCCCCCCTCTGTTTAATATTATTTTTGCCCTGTATTTCGTTTTATTGTAAATGTAGCATTCTCTTCAATTTATAGTATGAACCATTACTCTCGCCTCGTCCAATGTTTCAGTTCACCCAGATCATGCTTGGTAATTTTAATTTGGTAAGTAAGTTTGCTTTGTAATACAGAAAGCGGATCGCGAACAACGTACTAATTTACTGACTGGGCACCATATCAGTCTGTTATTAAATTTAACTTAAAGGAGCACAAGAAAAATTTAAATAACATACCCTTTTCTGTATTATTCAGCCCTACATTATTTCTCGCGAAGGTTTTCTGAGCAAGTTCTCACAAATGTATTTTAATTATTCAGCACTGAAGGAACATTAAGAAATTAAGAACAGAACAATTGATGTTTATTTAATGGCAAAGTAACATAGGGTCATAAGTAACACTAATTACTAACCCATTGGCATATGTACGTATAAGACTGAACATATCACTGCAAGTATAATATTGACTAAAATCACTCTAAGATCGAAATTAAAATGATCACGGATTTTACTGATTTCGAGATGAAGTATTAACACGGAGAATTTATTACCATTCTCTCTTGACTTATGAGACTTATTTGTTTGAGCTTTTGTCAGAATTTCCTGAGGTAAATTTTTCATTTAGCATTTCGAGTATTATTAGTTCATAGGTTATGTTTTAATAAAATTTTTATAATTTAAGATATTTTTAGTATACTTGGATATCCGAAGCAACGATTCATGTATACCATAAATATTAAGTCTCAAACCGGAGTCCAAACGTTGAGTCAATTAATTAAGTACAAAAATAAGTCCATGAGTGGTAGGTTTTATATTTTTGTATTAATAAAATATACTCTATAAAAATAATCGTTTTTAAACTATAAACAATACAAATATTTATCGTATATTTATTAGAGCTCAAACAATGTCAGCCGTCGTAGCACCAAGTAATATCCTTCGACAGGGAAGATGAGAAAGTAACATGCGATCGATGGCTCTCCACATTAGTGGAGCTGTATTACGTTATATCGTCCGTCCCCCTGCGAGGTTGGTAGTGACGGCTGTTCTGATCGACTGGCATGCTTGTCTTGCGCTGCAACATGTTAATTACGCATTGCTTCACTCGCTATACATTTCATTGTTCCCTTGCTAATGATCCGTGTGTATGCGTATCCTCGATTATTAGATGTGGAATTGGGACAATGTTTCCATTCAGTTCGTTCATTATCGTATATATTCTCCATTTAGATACGATTGCTGCAGATTTCACTTCTCGATTGACGTTCTATATTTGAGTGAGTTACTAATAAATCGTTTCATTTACTTGAAGAGCTGACAGTCGATGTTTTAAGATTTTTTATTATCTTGAGGGGAATTAACTAAACTTATATGTTGTTATTACAAAATTGTGTTTTGTACTATAAATAATCAATAATAGATTCAGTATTTTAATAGCTGTGTTCAACCCATGTGAATTGTTTAAGTGAAATCACCAACTGTATTCCGCGAAGACATACTATATTTGGTTCATAGAGGTAAAGGTTTGAAATTTGAAATCCGGTATTGTTTAATATTTTGACCTTAAACGAACATTTAGGGCTTCCTATTTTGTGAAGATGCATAAAGGATCTCGCAGAAGAAATATAAATTTATACAACTTTTTCAAGTGTTCATTGTGCTCATTTTCCTAAGATTCACTAATTAAAAATCGAAATTCATATCTTCTCCTTTTTTGATATAACAAATCCATTGAAAAATAAGTACATATAATGGGCTGTTAAGACTTCATTTAGTCTATGTAAGTATACTTATATTGGTAACGACAAGCAATTATTGATTTATTGTTTCAATATAATAAGTAACTGGGGCAATATATCAACCGTAAGAGATATCATTACTAAAATCCAAGTTCTAAACTTCGTGCAGTCACTCGAATATTGTAAATTGCCAACTAGGAAAATATCTATTTTCCCCCGTGTACCAACCAACTCATGGAGGAAATGTTGCGAAAACGTGGGTTGGATGAAAAAGAAGTTGGGACACCTGTTTTGACAAGGATAACATCACTGCAATCAGAGCAATTCGTCTTCGGTTCGTATATCGATCCATCATCGTGCCTGAATTCATCACGACAAAACTACTCTAAATGAAAGCATATATTCAAATGGTCGCTGAATGATTACAAACATTTTTCTGCGGTTCTCAAACGCTTCAAGTTGTTACTGGTATTTCGAAATGTTTACAGGGATTTTATAACGTTTTTGAATCTACATGAAGTCTGAATATTAGACAATCGTTGGAGAAATATTTATGACTTGATGTTTTCCCAAATTTGTTGAAGTTAAAATTCTGTTATTATTTTGTAAGTCATGTACAATACTAATAGTATGTTTTATAAGAGTATTCGATATCAAACTTTATCATATTAACTCTTTTATTTTCAGCCGTCGCCAGAGCTCAATCGACGTCAGCCGCCGTAGTACTAAGATCCGTAGACAGGAGGCCATCAAGAAGGACCGCGGGACCATCTCGGTAAGCTCATAGTAATATTTCAGAAGTATGATATCGTTCACTATAATAACTACGTTAATTATTACCTTCTCATTACAATTTGTAATGTATGTAATACCGACAAATTTGTGATGTCAGTAGAATAAGACGTTTCAGTTGTCTAGACTTTGAAAAGTACATTTTGATGTATTGGCTGATTTCTGATGTTCGTACTTAATTTCTATACCATCAACATATCAATACAGTATTTATAACTTGTAACTTAGAATAATATCGTATAGAATTTTCCAGTATTATGAATACAACGTGGATGGATAGTTTAGTTGATGAAATTATCACTCAATTTTTCAAGGAGTTTTTATTAGCCAAATTTATCGTATTTTATAACCATTTGATCATTAGTGAATAACCTAACCAGCATACGTAAGTTTTCCATATTTTCTTATATTTGTTTAATTTTTTCACTAAAATTGGCCAATTACTCTTTTATTCAATATCAAAGTTATTTTATCGGTATAGATCATATAGTTTGAAGGTATAAAAGAATGGGTCATTGGTGACTAGATGAAATTCGTATGATTACGAATAAATCAGTTCCAGTCCTCTGTGGATGGAATGTTTTACATGGAACAAACATCCTTCTTTTCATGCTATCGTAATGCCATCCATAATTCATGCGTTCTCGCTTCAACACTTCTTTGTTCATTTTCATCTTTCTAGAAATGCAAACCTTGTATGTTCATCGACTGTAAGTTTTGCGTGCGTTGCATATCTTATGTCGTTAGTTCTGGATGTTTTTTGTAACTTTTATCACATTTTCAATCTCACTGACTTCAATTTTTCGACAATAAAATAATTTGTGGGAGTATTCCGAAAACAAAATGTGGTTAGATTTCGGTATGATCTAAAATGGACAAAGATATCTTTCTTCGTACATAAGGATTATATGGAACAATTGACAAATAATTATTCAAGAAATATTTGTGTGTTCATATTTTGAGAGCAACTTCCAAATAATCAGTGCTATTTTAAGGTGCACAAAGTCATTTTTACGGGTAAAAAATAAAATATGTATTATTGCTGTCTCTTATACACATCTAGATGTGTATAAGAGACAGAATNTTGTTATTTGTATGAATAATGTGATCCGTTGCAAGAGATTCATATGTAAATAAGAATTTCTCGATGCACTCTTCCAAAGCCTCTTAACACCATGTACTAGTTTAAAAAATATTGGACAAGTTAGTTGCTACAGCGATACAACATTCTAGGGTAAAATGATGTAGATCATTGATATGATGATCCCTTCTTGTTTCCGGAGAGTAACTTAGTTTATTGAACCCCACGAGGTCATACGCAGTTTGCAACANATATATATATATGATATTTTTGTTGTATTCTAAACAAAGTATGCATAAAACATGGATAACAAAATATTTTAAGTTTATAGTAAGTTTATAGTAGTTATGTCCACTTGGAATTAGGTCCAATTATCTTTAAGCTCTAAACTTGTGTGCATAATGCCTAAGTAACATTGGTTGCATACGTAACATGAGTTTCTAATTAGGAATTAGGAATTTCACTAGTTTCTAATATTTTCAGGGCTAATAACGTCATGAAAATATATGCTCTGAGAAAAATTCCAATTGCAAAATATAAATGTAGTATAAAAGATAACGAGGTATTTATAATGATTACGTAACTGTGGGTTGTAATGTGCGTAATTGTATTTTAAGTTCTACTAGACGTTTTACACAGAATTCTATGTACGCAACGAAACTTCGTGTGTTTTATAAACTTTTGTGTAAAAACTGCGATGATATGGTTTGTTTTAAGCTTAAGAAAAGAATATCTGGGGTACGCGCTACACTCGGATTTATTCACTCGAAAAACAATTTTATGTAGATTTTAAATAAAAGAATTTATACTTTACCTATTATTTTACCGATGAATTATTATTTCTAATAATACCGATGGCTATCCTGGTGTCCCGGAGTGGCGCCTGCGCTACTCGGAAATGTGTCATTTATTATTTAAGTCATCGGTAGCGAGTGTTGTGTATTGCTTCAGCATAAAACATTCCACTCGAGTCAAATATCGTGACCTGTAAGTGAGCGTTCAGCGGATGTATCTCAGAGAGAAGGGAAGGAACTGTGTTTCATGCACAAACAAAAGCCAATTTCAACTTACTTTTATGCCTCTTTAATAATTTTGTAAAACGAATCTTCACAAGATCGACACTTTTATATAATTCGATTCCTGATATTTAAAAAACCCTATATATCTAGTCTCTGCAAAATCCCACCATACGTTTACGAGATAACCGATTTAAACTTTCATTATTGCTCGTATAATAAACCTGTGAAACTCACGAGGTGTCTAGCAACACTGAGAGCTACTTCCAAAAATTCGACTTTCCCATCCGTAAAAAACTCTGTTTTCTAGATAAAAGAAGTTATCTGTAACACTTTTTATCAACATGAATAAAAATGCCTATATGCCTGAAACATTTAAGGAATCAATATTTTCAGATGTCCCAAGTTACAGAAATTGTTTTGAAATATTGGTGAAACATGGTAATACGTGCCTGTCGGAATATTAATCCTTTACCACCGAAAAATTGGTAGTGCAACACAGTACAAAACAAGTTCTTGTTTACTGAAACATTTCATTATTTAGATGCCTCATTGGTCATTCGATAATGATTTTGTACACCGGCAACTATTATTTCCGCTCAACACAATGAATTACTCGTACTATAATAATTCTTTTTATTATTTATTAAACAAATATTGTTATGTCATTAAATATTAGGTGAATATTACACTCGCGGTTGTTGATGTACAACTATACTCACTTCTTTCAAATGGTTATCTTTTGACTTTGTTTTAATGATATATCTTAAGCCAAATTGAATTTATTTTTTCATTTATTTTCCGCATTCAATTTCTATAATAAACAGTTCTATTATCTAAATGTCTTAGATAAGCATTGTATGAATAATTTCTTTGTGTAATTTATTGATATTAATATTTTTATTAATATGTTTTTCAACTATTTCTGAAAAAATAATGAAACGAAAAACGTGTGATAGAATACTTTCAAACACATAATCAAGTTTTAGAAACAATAGTAAAGAATATTTAAAAATAACATCAAAACTGTTATGTTATTAAATCGTGCTGCCAATATACTATGTTTAATATCCATGTCGTGCTGCCAATATACTAGATGACGTATCCATAAAGGAACCGTAGTGAACGAACACTCAAAGAAATTGGTGGTTCTCCCAGGTGCTACCTCCACAGATTCGTTCCGTGGGACGATCCGCTGACTTAGCTCGATCTGGACGAGTCTGCTCAGTTTGTTTAGTGCCTTCGCATCGTAGCGATCAAACACACCAAAGGAGATGAAGTTTATTTATGGAGGTTCCGAGAAATTGCGTCGGAAAGTTTTTGCCCTGTTTTTGCTGTCTCTTAAACTTGTGTGTTTGGTGTGTGGGGTCATCGGAAGGAGAAGTAACTATCCCATTTGATGAGCAAACGAGCAGAACAAGATGGCGTTGAAGTCCTATGAAGTGGAAGTCTCCAGTCGACACTTTACTCTTTTAACATGGAATTTTTATTCCGTGATTGCACTTCTACAATTATTTTCTAAACTTTAAAAATGACAGCTAATTTATGTCGATTAATATTATAATTACATTTTATACGAGATATCGTGGATAAAGTCGTATACTATAGGAAATTGCTCAGTGTTCTTGGAAGCTGATGATTTATGACATGCGGAAATAAAAAGTAATCTCTAAGTATTGAAAACGTGTACTTAACGGAACCCGGTGGAAGGGGAATTTGACATAACACTTAAGCCACAATATCACCATCTTACTAATTATTCCCAGTAACAATCCCAATAGGTGTTATTTCTTATATCAATGCCCATCTCGAACTGATTTTAACTACCCGTCGGTTTGAAAGTAATTAATAATAATTGCTTTTCTTCTTAATATTATAAAGAATCCATTCCGAAAACATCTATTTTTCCGCGAAGACCTCATGTCCCCTGGTGGAACGACGCATGTCGGTCCGCCATTCGGGCAATGCGAAGAACATTGCGGAAATTTAAGGCTAGTCCATCTCCGGAAAACCTCGCCGCATATCGGATTGCTAGAGCAAAAGCGCGCAGAACTATCAAAGAATCCAGATCCACCTCCTGGAAAGAGTTTCTAAGCACCATTAAGAGAACAACATCGTCCACTAAAGTATGGGAGTCAATCCGAAAGATATCTGGAAGGTATTCTCGAGTCCCAATATCTGGACTCAATTATCAGGGTCGGGTTCTCACCAACAACAGAGAAATGGCAATAGTGATGGCTGAATACTTTACTGATCTAACATCTACAGCAAACTGCGATCCCGATTTCGTGGGAAAAAAGGAAACAGCAGAGAGCATATCTTATGATTTTCGTTCCACCAACTGGGAACCCTACAACTCTTCCTTCTCCATGTGGGAACTTGAGTCAGCTCTAGCGACAGTCCACGACAGTCCACGACACTGCTCCTGACCCTGGTTCAATTCATTATGAAATGCTGAGACAACTCAGTCTCGAATCGAAAGAATACCTTCTGGATATCTTTAATCTTTCTTGGTCCGAGCGAGTATTTCCTAATTGCTGGAAGGAAGCAACGCTTATCCCTTTACTAAAACCAGGTAAGGACAAAACGAACATTAGTAGTTATCGAAGCATTGCCTTGAGTTGCGTCGGTAAAATTCTGGAGAGAATTATCAACCGACTTCTCGTCTGGTATCTTGAACGGCATGACTTGCTGAGTCGATCAGTGTGGTTTCAGGAAATTCCATTCCACCTTGGACAACTTACTTCTCCTGGAAACAGCAATTCAAGATGCTTTTGTCTTAAGACAAAACGTCATCGGAATATTTTTTGACATCGAGAAGGCTTACGATACTACTTGGCGTCATGGCATTTTACAACAACTCTATGCCTGGGGATTTAGAGGACGTCTTCCTTCCGCTATAGAATTGGAAGAGACACCTCAGATCTCCTTCTCCAAGAAAACGGTGTTCCTCAGGGCTCAGTCATGAGTGTAACCTTATTCGCAGTGGCCATAAACGGCATAACGTCTGCTGTAAACAATACTGTTCTACACTCTTTTTGTCGATGACTTTGCTATCTTTTGTTCATCACAGAGTGTCACAGGTGAGAAGCGACAAATCCAACTCATCCTCAATAGATTATACCACTGGTGGAAAACGACAGGTTTTCGTTTCTCTGCTGAGAAAACACGTATTCTTTTCTGTAGGAGACCAAGCCTTTTGGCACAACCTCAGCTCGCTCTGGGGAACAACGTTCTAAAATTCTATCCTTTTGTAAAATTCTTAGGTCTAATCTTTGATCAGAGACTGAATTGGATTGAACATCTGACAGACCTAAGAGCAAAAACATTAAAGTCTCTGAATGTATTGAAGTACCTGAGTAGTAGGGAATGGGGAGCTGATCGCTACTCTCTACAGCAGTTTTATCGAGCATTCATAAGATCTCGGCTCGATTATGGCTGCGTTGTATATAGCTCTGCTCGTACAAGTTATTTAAAGAAATTGGATGGTGTCCACCATGCAGGAATTCGACTAGTTACGGGAGCCTACCGCACTAGTCCCATTCCGAGTTTGTATGCCGAGAGAGCGAACCATCTCTTTACCTCCGGCGGCAACTCCTCATGCTACGACACTTTTGCCATGTACAAACTTTACCCGACAATCTGGTACACAACGCAGTTTTTCATCCTTCCTCTTCTTCCATCCGTTTCTACAACAACAGACAGAGAACAACCAAACCTTTTGGATATCACAGTAAACAAATTATGGAAACCTTAAATATACACACACCTAATGTTTTACTTCAAGGTTTTAGTAAGTCTCCTCCTTGGGCTTTGCACAAGCCGAAGATAATTTTCGATCTTCTGCTTTATGACAAGAAGAACACTCCAACTCCGATGTTGAGGGTATACTTTCACCTAATCCTCGACAAACACCGGGTCCGTATCCCTGTGTTTACCGACGGGTCGAAGCAAGCTGATGGTGTCGGCTGCTCCGTGGTTTTTCCCCGTGAGACCTGTGGTTACCGTCTAGGCGACTTGTGCAGTGTTTACACTTCGGAGTGCTACGCCAAACTGAGAGCATTGAGATCAACAAAGTGCCCCGGTGGATCACTATTCCTGATTTGTTTTGATTCGCTGAGTGCCCTTCAAGCAATTCGGAATATGTATCCAGCTGATAAACTGATCCAGAACATCCATGCTGTACTTTTCTCACTACAAAGTGATGGAAAGTACATAATATTTTGCTGGATTCCCGGACACGTGGGTATCAGAGGAAATGAGGAAGCAGACGATTCCGCAAAGACGGCATGCCTCAAGAATCGCTTGGATTTCTCCACGATTCTAAAACGAGATCTGTTAAATTCCATCAAGAATTCCCCAAGAAATGAAACGTTTAATGTTAATAAACTATTGAATTTTATGAATAGATCGGGGCTCCTCCCAGAAGTTCTAGGCAGGGTTTTAAATTTGCATTCCTTTTACATCTTTCCTGATTTCTTTCCTTTCATCCTTTGTTTCTGTAATTAGAAAATGTAATATTTAAAAATTGTTTTCCTTTTTTGTGATATAATGTATTGGTATACTGTTTTCTTTTCTTTCGTCTTTGTATTGAGATATTTGATGAATTCAGGAGGGTTTTTTAGTGGGTATTGTCGAGATATTCAGCGAGTCCCACACACGGGGAGGAGTCATTACGGCTTTTCTCTATGGTGCGAAACTGCATTTTTTCCCACCTGCATGGGCTCTAATGACGTTGTTGACGTGCTCTTAAGGCTCCACCAAAAAAAACAAACAAAACGCACCCTCTCGCGTAACAGAAGTGGATCTACCTGCTCAAGTGTTAATTTAATAGTTTTTTACCAATTTTTTATAATCACTTTGTAGGAACACATTCCTACATATATATAGCGAAACACATACGTATGATGAACTCCTTTCATGTAATTGACACACGAAAACGTTACATGTAGCCACAAAGGCCGAGCGCCATGTTGTTTACTGGTTGTAAGGACAATATTACTCTTTGCACAAGAGAGTCTCAACATACGGCGCCAAAGAATCCTCCACATTGTAAACATTAGACGATTCCAAGCAACAAAGAGACGCCTCAATTGCGATTCCATGCAGCAGAGAGACGCCTCAATTACATTCCGAAATGCTTCGAAATCCTCGAGAAACTTCCGTAATACTGGAGAATATTCGAGAACTTAGCCCAGTTTGTTAAGAAATTTCTAGAGAATCTCAATAGACGAACCTCGACATGTTATGTCGCCCCTGACCGTCTACTGTTATTGTTTAGCTTATACCGGCAGCAACGACGGAAGCTCATTATGCTGACAATTCTTCTTCTAATCACATCGCCGTCCGATAACCTCAACCAAGAACCCCAGCTCTGAGGAATAATTTTATGTCTGAAGACTTGTGAATCAGCTCCAACGCACGAGTACCGACGAAATAACTAAGTTCAACTTGCGACTGGTGTATCAACACCCAGAAATATTTCTATGTCCCAGATCTGTAATAGAATTATTCCCAGTCTACGAGCGTCGAAGGATTTCAACTTCGAAGTATCAAACGTCCCCATCTAGTGAGCCGGAGGAAGAACTCTTCAACCAGCGGATTTCAACTTCGAAGTACCTCACGTCTGCGACGCCACCACACCGTCAGTCCAGGAACTAAGTCCGAGATACGAAGATATGACTCGCCATCCTGTGAGAACGAAGATAACTTCGACTAGAGGTGCCGTCACGCACCAGAATATCGTACTCCGTCGACTGGCTACAACTGGACATCACCAGCGGTGCCATCTAGCGACAAAGAAGGAGACTAATTTACCTTCGACAACCAACTTGCGTAAAGTCGTGAGTTAAACGAACGAGGCATAATTTCACACAGAGCTTTCAACGCCTGTCGTTCGTCGTCTGGTGTTATTTTCTGTGTACATTACGACGACTTGTTTACATAATAAACCTGGCCTTTTCAAACCTCTGAGTATTTATTTTGGAGAGGAAGGCATCTTATCGCGAAGCAAGCCTACGTGCTGAGCCTTGCGAAGCAATAAAAAATCTTCCCCGACAATTTTAATTGTGTGCACCTGCGATGAAGACTCCCAAATACTATTCGATACATTTTCGAACGTAAATCTAAATCCTCGTTTACAGATGTATTTTCGTCCCCTTTTCGTAGAAACAGTCTCCTCATCCAAACGTCATGATACGTAGTGATGCCCTTTCTCATTTACCGAGTCCTTACATCTGCACGCAGCTAATTAGAGTGTTACCGTCATACTGATTGTGTATGTCCACCCAAGCCAACTAGTGAGACAAATGCGTGCTCTAGGCGTCTAAGAGGCAGACCAATCACCGTATCGTACATTTGTACTACGTTCAGTTTTAATCGAAAAACTTTCTGGATCAAATTTCCTCTTTGGACGATGGTCTCTATTCGAAGATTTCTATTGTCGTGATTTCGAGAGGAAGAAAATGTATTCTAGCGAGAAATTCAGTTGATCACTTTCCAAATATACTATTTACAAACTGTAAATTGGTACACGATATGTATAGAAAACATGCAAGCGTCTTACTTTAAGTCACCATTTTAATGTGTTTAATAGGCTCGTGACATAAAAGCGTTGTCTCATCCTGCAACCCTCGACTCAATGTGTTGATGAGAACAATCGAAAATGTATTGCTCATAATAATATTAATATTAATCAACGTTATTTTTTTTTATTTGCTCGGAAGAATGCGCATCCAATTCATGTATCTGAGTGGTTTAGTAGAAGTGTGTTGGGCGCATGATGCTTAGGTACATAGATCCACTGAAACTTTTTAATCTCCGATTATTCCGATCAACATATTGATTAGTAGCCAATAGGAATGAACAAAGTACATCCTGGAAACTCACTAATTATTCAACTAAATTTACGCGAACACAGCCTTGAGTAGGCTGCTCATTAAAATTTATTAAATAATTGAGCTCTATTTTTTGTTATTTGATTGATATTGTGTCGTTACTACTTCCTGTGTTGTGAAACCAACCAATAAACCACCAACTTTACAATTGCTAAAAAGTGCCATAAATCATGGAAGTGAAACCATAAACTTAATGGGAGGAAAAGGTGAGAATACAAAGGGTGAACACAGAGACTCTTGTTAGAAAACCTTCACTGATGGATATTATTAATGGAAACAAAATTGCATATCCTGTGTACATGAGATTTACTTGTGTGAAATGAACCTAGCGTCCAAGTGAAGGAATGGTGATTTTGTTAATAAGTCTTGATAAGGAGGTACATGAATGCCAACATGCAGACCTGTATTGTGACCCATTAATTGTGCATCCAATTTCCGCACGGTATGAAGCCTTTTGTGTTGCTTTGGTTCTTTTTTGTTCATACTCCGGATGTTCTATGCCGTATCATATATAGTACAATGGCTTGTCCGTCTATATATGGGACTAGATGGAAGGGATCCATTGATTCAACCTCACCGGATCCAAAAATTGTTTGTTTAGTAAAGGATGGGTGTATCCTCTGAAAACAATAATACTTGATGTGCAAACAAGTTTTATGAACTCAGGGAAAATTTCATACAGGGTTTTGTTTTACATAAACATTTTTTATATCATGGATGATTGGAATTGTAATATGCACAGTTTAGTAAATACCTCTCACAGAACGGGGTATGACATATAGTGGAAAAATACCGGAGCATAGACATGTCTGGAAGATCGTCATATTTTGTATGACACATATGACATAATTCAATTCTAGACATATGAAAAGGTGTTCATCGATGTTACATAGATAATGATGAAATAAGAAGTGAATTCTTAGTTTTTTAAAATCTGTAGATGTATGAAATATTATGTGATGAAAAATAAAATAAGGTGATATTTGATATTTTGCACGGCAATAGTAGCGGACAATTGTGTCAATTGGTACCCAAATCTCAGGGTGTTGTCACTCTCCCTCGCTAAAATGGCAATAGGCTAAACATGGCATTGCCAATCTACATTAAGCTCGTAGACTTTGGGTAATCTCCCTTGATATAAACCCTGAAAAATACTCGTAACGTTTTGAAACTGAGTTCTCACATGTGCTAAGTAGCATTCTGAATGAGAATGATTGCTACCATTGCGCATAATGTTTGGTTAGGATGTAATCAAAACTTCACTTTATTTTATACATTTTATAGTGAAATATATGCAATTATTTTAGTTCTACAATTATTGTAGCTCTGTTATTAATAAGTGTTTCAATCTAAATCTAATTTCTGTATCTAATGAGTGTATCAAAATACTATATTAAATTTTACTCTAGCATTTTTACGTATATTCCTTTTGCTGTACATTGATAGTATACTTGCTATTTCAGTCAGTTCAAAAAGAATACTCATCGCTCACCAAAGCAGACTTTTTCGGTTACTCCTAGAAGATGGATCGTTTTGCCGGGATGTAGTTCCCTTGGGACTGCAAATATTTCTGTCTCTTTTAAGATTTTCACCTCTTTTCCTGCGCTATCAACAGTGCGTAATCAAAACTCTCCAGAATAATGTGAGATTTTTGTGGACGAAATCTTTTCCTTCTTCCGCATTATGGACCACGACGAAAAAGAAAAACTTTCTTGTAATATAGTTTTCCCTCTCCTGGTAAATGTGTTTCATATATTGATACTGTTATTGTTGATCTCGATACACAAACAATTTTATTTATTCAAAAAAAAAAAAATTAAGTAATCTTCAGATTTTCATTTGATTGCTTCCCAGCTATTATGATCTGCATGATTTACTAACATACAGAAAGGACCTTTCGGATAACTGTTTCCGCATTCTTGCGGCATTTTTCCTTAGTCTTTTTTCACCAATGATGACCCATTCCAAGTTTTTAACCAAAATAAGATCCACATTTTAGCTCTTTGTAAATGTTTATCTCATTTAGTTGAACTATTTCTTCTTCTAATACGTATTGATTGTGTGAATTCATATAAACGAAAGTTAATTCGATCATCAGGAAGGACGGAACGGGTGATACAGTGACATAGAATATCTCTAGGGATTGGAAATTTCCGAGATGTTTATACAAGATAATGTTAACCAACCCACGCAGAAATCGCCGACGTTGAACCGACTTTCGATGTATTACAACGTCGATATCGAGTCGAAGGACGACGTCGTCCCTACGTCGTATTTCCCGGAATTTGAAGTCAAGTCGAAGATCGACGTTGAGATATCTCCATTATAATAATAAATAGTTATTATTAATATTTCGACATTTCTTTAATACTCAGCCCTGTCGCTGGCTATTATTATTATTATTATTATAGAGCATGGGTCTCGGCTCCCGTTAATTGTGGCCCATTTCTCTTTGGATGGTCGGAACCACATTCGCAATTTTGACATTCCTTCTGTCACTGCCATCTGGTAGTGGAAGTTGGAACTCTACTTGGGTGCATTTTTCGCCAAGAGTTAATTTTGCCGAGAACATCCTATTTTTTGTTTGCTTACGGAGATTACTATTTTACATTTTTACTATTCATGGTACCAATAGTAAGGCAAGAGGATAAAACCTTAGTATTTATCTCCATGTTGCAGAAGCTCAGAGCTAGCGTGCTCGCCAAGGAATGGAAAGGATCCTGGTTAGTAGTCGGGTATGAAGGATGGATATTGTAAAACAACGTTATTATAGGAATGTGTGTTACAAGTGATAGAATATGATTTGACAAGGTAAGACTATGTATAATATCCATAAAACTTGTAATAAAAATGTTAAATCATTTATTTTTTCGTTAGTTTCGTTAAATTATCAACAAATTCGTAGGACGACGTTGTTTTGGCATCGTTACCCGGCGTCGAATAAGTTTTTTATTTAATTTTTTTTACGGCGTTCTGAAGACGCCGTTCTCCGACGTTGAATCGGCGTACGCATTAGCAACGTCTTCACGGCGATGTCGCCACGACTTTGACGACGTTGTAACGACGTCGTTACGACTCGAAATTTATTCGTGAGAGTACGATGTACAATTCCGTATCCACTCCTTTGACTGTATTTATTGAGTTATTATAGTGAAGATAGTTATTGAGTAATAACCAGAAATGGGCAAAGTTTGAAATTTAACTTCGTTGATCGTTAAACCGTTAGTTTGCAGTTGGAAATTTAACGAAAATTAAAGTTTACCGTTAAAAGTTAATTGAATAATTTTATTGTTAAATCAACTGAATTTTCAAGTATTCTACTATTTGTCAAACACACAATAGTTCATTACAACATAGGTGTAGTATATGTAGGCTACGCTGGGTAGAGAAGGTAAATAAATACATAAGTTATGTTTATTGTGTGTTATTTAATTTCAAAATGCTAGAGAATATATTCGTCATGCATGATCGTCTTGCATTTTTACCTTTATAAATAATAACCTATTAAAATGTTCATCAGAGAGGAATAACGTTTACCCCGCACAAGAAAAGTTATAGCGTACTATTTTCCAGTGAAAACCGTCAAACGGTACTTTAATGTTTCCTTGAACGTAATATGCAGTTAATATACGTTGAAAATAGACACTGAAAGCAAGTACAGTACATCGAGATCGTCAACTAAATAATAATTATTCTTTTTTCTATTCGGTTTCGTTCGCTCTAGATTTTGAATTGAAGGTTAGTCCATTCAAGGAAGCACAAATGGAGAGTCACCGCTAAAATGACAATCTTTTTACTTTTTGTATAGCATTCGCGAATGGAATCCTAGAATGAACTTCAATATGTTTCCATGGCGCGTAATATCTTATCTGAGTAACCCTTGTTTCCACGACTATGCCCTGATGTGCCCTTGAGGACTGCTGATTTCCAATTTTAGGACAGTCCTACGATGTTTAGCGTAGAAATCTCAGACCGTACTGATATTGGTATTGGGCCCTATGCGTTGATTGAGGTAAAATCATATAATGTCCGAGCATTTGCCGACATTTCACCCCCGATAGTCTTGAGCAATGACGTTGGTTCAGACGATGCTAGATAAGATAAATTACCGATCAAGCGCGCTGCGTCTTCCACCGTTGGGAACAATGCGAAAGGAAATATTAACAGACTTAATTTAACGGTAGACAAATGTAACGGAAGTTAATAAAACCGTTAATGGTTTTAGAAATTAACTTTAAAGTTACACAAAATGTTAACTTCATTAATCAACGCTTTTCTACCCAAGTACGGTAATAACTGTATTCCAAATTAGATAAATCTTGTGGTTGTTTAGAAATTTCGACGAAAAAATCTTGTACATTATATTTAATACGAGGAGATTCGTAAGCACAACCATGGTACGGTTTTTCAAAGCATTTTGAGTTCTCAGTTCTCAAGTATAGAGTCTAGTGTTGTAGTTAACCAGCGTCCATCACGAAGGCACCCAATCCGCGAATTTTCCTCAACTTCGTTCACTATAGGTAAAAACTTTAGCAAATGTACAATGGGATATAATATTCAATGGAACCTTCAGCAATTTAAATTGTATAAGCTATTTTATAATGAAAAATGTTTTATCTTTATAATATCGGTATGTACATGAATTTTTATGAATGTTTCTAGAAAAGATGTCACACTATAATATTGTATTTCCACCATTTCGGAAAGATTTACAGTTTCACATTGGAGATTATTAAAAGTTTAAATAATTAATTATTATTACCCATTTCCACTTGTCTTTTAAAAAATAGTTATTGTTCTACGTATGGTTTCCTTACCATCAATATGGGAGAATACTGTAAACGAAGGATATCGCTGTGATCAGCCACACAACGCTGTTGTTAATTGTTTATACAAATTGAAGAAGTATATAATACATAACTTTAAATTTAAATATGAATGAGGTGAGAAACTGTCACCATTTGTAAACACATTAATTAAATTTCCACGTTTTGCCATGGTAACCAATTTGTATATTGGTTTAAATTGTTTAAATTCAACAGCAATATATTTTGGCGGAAATCCGTAGTTGGGGAAAATTCGCTGATTGACTGCCTTCGTAATGAACTCTGACTTAACTACTACTACGTGAAAACTGAGAACCCAAATACTTTGAAAAACCATGCCATGGATAAGATTGTAAATCTTTTCCGTTGAAATCTCTATACAACCACAAGTTTTTTCGGACCCATTCGAAATATATTTCCGTCTACGGCCTTGAATGTGATCATTTCCTTCTCGGTTTCTAAATAATTTGCTTTATACATTTTTTTTAGAATAATCGTTACATTTCCGTTTTACACTTGACAGTGCATATGATTTACCTCAAGAGAAGAGTGTCTCCCTTCGCAGGGGACTCCTCCGATCCCTCCTCCAGGTGGCGACTGTGCGAGAGGGCCTCCTCCATGCGATCGATGGTCCCTCTCTCCCACCGCGCTGCGCTGCGCCCCCATCGTACCTCGCGCAGCGAGCGCATCGTGGAGGAGCTCAGTCGTTGAGCGCGCGCCGTCGCGGCCGCACACGCTCGCTCGCTCGCTCGCTCGCGCCGATCGCTGGCTCGGTGGCCGTCGCGTCGGTCGCCGCTTACTCTCTCCTCTCCGCCCGGTGGTCTTCGTCGTCCGCAATCGCCGCCGCCTCGTTCGATGGTCGCCGATGTCTCCGTCGTGGTGGCATGCCGACGACCGCGAGCGCCCTGCGGGATGCCGACGACCGCTCGAGATGTGGTAATCACCTCGCCAGCACCCTCGCGGTGAATCACCCACCCCCCACTATCACCCAATCCACTCCCTACGTCCCACAAGAGAGAAACTCTGACGGATGGTTCGCTTTCACTATAGGGCTGAAGTTTCGATTTTCTCCGTATTATGAGTTAGTTGTTCGTTTCGAATATTTTTTTATGAGTGGAACATCAGGGGATGCGGTATTTCATCGTTTCATTAGTATATTTTAGGAACACTTTATAACCACTTTCTTTCAGATGACTATGAAATGAACACGCTGCTAATACAACACTAACGAAAATTTACTATCTTATGGGAAGAGGTCTCATTTTGTGTTCTCTTTTCGTGATTCCATAATTTCTCCCTTAATGTTTCTTTAGAATGTTATACTATTTAATAAGTCAAAAAATTGAAGTTAAGCTTCTTTTGAATAAATAAATTTCTTTTTAATGAAATTATTTCATTAAAACTGATTAGTTGTTCTCTATAATGTATGTATTAAAATTCATTTGAACTGTATTAAAACGAGTGTTCTTTTACATTTCATTCGTGTTACTAAGAAATTGGTTATTAAGTTTACTCTTTCGAATATTGAAGAAGAGAAACGTAAATTATAAATTATACGAAACCTGATTTGTTCATTTGCATCAATAACTATTTACAGATGTTAAGTAATTATTTTAAATGGAATATTCTGTATTAATAAAAGTGTCTATAGATCGAATTTTGCAAGTAATTACTTTTTTTTCGAACTTACCCTATTTATTTCAGTTTTTATGCATAAATATATTTCATATTACTAAAAATTAGTACGTTAACACGGATTTTATTTCGTTATTTCAAGACGTAAACGACTAAAACTATCACATAAATATTGGACTATTTACCTTATTATGCTTAAAGTGTAAGATTACTTACATGAAAATAAGACAGAGCATCAACATGTAAAAACTGTTGTTCGAACTTCGGTGCCAAGTGACCTATTGACAACATTATATTGTATTGTATTTATAAATTTACCAGATGAATTTTCTTCTGTATTCTTTAATCAATCTAACTAAAGTCAGTGTTAATAAGCTACATGCATTTATATAAATTATTTCATTGAAGTTTGAACTCATTAAATATTTTCCATTCCATCAGAGTATTACATGTTATGCGCTTGTTCAGAATGTCAAACGTACTCGGAAATTAACTACTGTAATAATTTAACTTAAAATGTAGTGATTAATCTGAATCTATTTGTTGATTTGTGTGCTTTTCTTTTTGTAATTCTTCAAAAAGTCAAACGATTCATGACAGAAAAATACTCTAGTTTTTTAAAAATATACTATGCATTACTTACAGTGTATAGTTAAATATTATATGGGAATATATTTTGAAAGTAAAATAATATAATCAGTATTACGGAGGAATTTATTTTTCTACCGGTAATTTCGTTTATGATGACAAGTAAAGGTTTAAAGTTCCAGAAAAAACTCATTTCAACTTTTATTATTTCCCTCATTGAAAACATTGTGACAAACAAAACTTTCCTGTTCCATTTGAAATGTAAGTATTGTATGTAGAACGATTTGAAAACCACAAAAGAAATGAAGGACAGTAGAAAGGAATTGTAAAATTCTACTATTACGTGCAGGAATTGTTTCACGATTTTCTTTGGCATGTGTATAAATATAACCTCTTCGTTTCGTAACATAATTTTGTGAAGCAACAATTTCTTTCTAATTGATTTTTACGATGTTTTTTGAATTTTTTATCGGAATAAAACAAAAAATATGGTGTGTAATATAAACCGAAATGTGCAAATTAAGACCACGAAAACTGAGTAGAGCTTTGCGGTGTCAAATAACGTACTACGTAGAATGTGAGTAGCATTTGTTTCCTCATTCATTCGATACCGAATTCCTGTTTAATATTTAAGGCTTTCGTAATTTGGGAATTGTAATGTGGTTAATGAGTTAGAATAGAATATTAATTTTAAGATAGTTCATGCATTCATCACTTTCTCATTGTTACTTTCGTTCGCATAGAAGACATATAGTACGTTTTTTATATCTTCTCTTGATGATTTGTCGAGAAATTTAATTTATATTTCAGGAAGTTTTTATGAACTGTGTCCATGATGTCTTGTCTAAACATATGCAAGAATGTGCTTCGGTCGCGCACCAATTGCGCAGGATAGTGCCCCAATCGCGTAGAGCAACCTAGAAAGGTTTCCTCAATTGCGCAGAGCGAGGCAGATAGTTGTTACTGCCCGCCTTCATACCATGCCACTGTACTTGACAGTCCGTACCAGCGAATATAACTTACTGATTCGCAATTTTGAAAGATTTTGCTAAAGAATCCTTGCTCCTGGAAAGTCGGTCAGCCGGTCACTTGTGTCATATATGTGATCTTAATTGCGTACCAATCGTTATTTAATTAATGGAAAAGTTTTTATTTGCTCTAGTAGGTATTATACATATTACTTTTAGCGCTTGTTTGTAGAGTAAAATAAAAGAATGAAAAATATGTAATAAGAAATAATTATTTTAATTATAAATTAAGTATATACGCTAAATGTTTAATGACCTAAATACGCACATGTAGCAAGTGAAATGGAATACCTGTTACTTCGTTTTGATGAAAAGGTTAGTATTATTATATAACTTCAAAAGCTGGGATCGAAAGGTTTATTATGGTTGAATTGTAAATATAAGATTACATTAACATAGTAATGATAGCCTATTTTTAATAATTATACAATAGCGCACACGCTGAGAAAGAAAGGGAAAGCTTTAACAAATCCAAATACACTATTTTGTGTTTTCGTTTATTTTGCTTATATCTCCTTTTTATAAATTTACTCAGTGTGTTTGTCTGTTTTAATAACTTAAGTTAACCTTCTTTCGAAGTCGAAATTTTAGATATTCCTACCAAATAAGTCTTTATTGACATTCATAGTTTTATATCGAAATTAAAATATGGGTGGTTTTACCAATAAAATTTACTATTTAAACTATTCCATGTGGCTTAGAAAATTGTAATTCACAAAACTTTGACATAGAATATTAATATCTTACTTCATTATACAGAATTGTAAGAATGTTTAACCAGATAATATTGCAAGATGAATTCTTAACTCATGAAATAAGAGGTTTTATCTATACAAATATATTGACACTTTTTGAATGAAAGGTAAATTTTAAAAATCTTGTAAATCTTGTCTGATTTATGATACATAAAATATGGTTTTGTGTCATTTTGGCCCTTCAACAAATGGACTTAACTATTAGTTAGGCCTAAGAAATTTTTCAGTTATATCGAAAACAATTTGTTATTATTTCCATATCATAAATAAAATGCATGGAGTTTATACATTTGAGACACTCGATTCTGAGAATCCCAATCTCAAAGAAGGTCGGATTTCTGCGCAATGGAGTTGTATCTGTTGACTACCAGAATTGGCTCTGTGCAATTTAGGAACACCTTTCTACCCGACCTGGAGGATTCTGCGCAATTGATGCCCGCCCTCTGCTTTATGTAACGTTTCCGTGTACCCAAGGTCATGAAAATAAGAGCTTCCGAAATTCAACATGAAGCAAATGTTTGAATGTTTTTTAACAAAGGTTAATGTACACGAAATGTTTTCTTTTGACAATTTTTAACACTGTCAGTTGCAACATTGTCAGTGAAAATTTAAGTACTTAAAAATGCTCAATACATTCCAAGTGTGTGAAAATAATGCATTACACTATTTCACCCGAAGAAGAGATTAGTTTCATCGAAATAGAGTTGCATTGATAAAATATGATAAAATCTCATATAAAAACGTGATTTCCATGTTCACGGTTTTTGATTTACTTTTTCATATCTGTTTAAGATATCTGTCTCACCTACTCTGACTATATACTAGACTTTCAGATTAATGCAACTCACGAAATTCTATAACTTACACTGTAGTTAGCTCTATCTATCTATATCTATCTATCTATCTATCTATCTATCTATCTATCTATCTATCTAAAGTCAAAGACTTTATTTTTTGTTTTGCAATTTTTATTTCGTGGATGTTGCGTACTCAGTACAAAGAAAATTTAACAAACCCATCAAACTTTCAAAACGATTCTCTTTTAGAAATATCTTCTGTCAATATTCGATAGTAATCAGATAATTGTTTCCATATATTCCTCCTCCTTTTTTTCGCGCATATGTTACCATTTTTCATTTGTTAAAAAATAAATAAAATTTCTTTTTTAATTGAAAGTAATTAATAATTATATTTACATACCTTTTGATCGCATTATTGATCGAAATTTGATTCTCAAACAACGATGTTTTTCGTCCAATTTTAAAAATAAGCTCGTGTCGCTTAAACTTGATATGAAAAGCGTTTCAAGGACCACGATGTCCCTGATCTTCTACTTCTTAAATTTTGTGGATCTAGATTCAGTAATTTATAGAAAAGATACAAAATTCCTTAGTTACTTTTTCAATTCAATATTAACAATTGTGAACAGTGTAACGAAATTAATATTTGAAGGATTCCTTCCAATGATTGAAATACATGTTTAAAAATTATTCGTGATACTTACATTAACAGCAAACTATAGTGCAAATTGTTGGAACCATTGTAAGTACGACGAGAAAAAGTTTTCAGTTTCTTGTGCTCAATATATTTCGACGATATATATTTTGGTCAATATACTTCATTATAGTCTCAATTTATTTTGACAAAGTATAACAAGGAGAGCGAGTGAGATCAAAAAATTCAAAAAATTGCGTGAATTGTATGTGAATGAGCTAATGCAATATCATAAGAAATCCGGAAATCGTAGTAGTTTCCAACCGTTCTAATTACCAAGTTTTGTATGAAGCCAACTGGATGTATGAAGTTCATAAACCATTACATACATACCAATTTTTATTATCACAGACTTAGAGGGATAAATTGTCCGGTTTTCCAGACGCAAAGATGAAGTGTAATCAGGAACTTTTTTTCGAGATGCTTTATTCTTCAAATACATCACATTAATAATAAACGAAAATACAGTCATGTCGAAAGGAAATTTTTTTGTGACATCCACTGGCAATCTTAAATAGCGGCAAGGGATGCACCGGACATACAGTTGTGTTAGCCTTCCCCGCATTTTGTTGCAAAAAGTGCATCTGACGATGACGTAAGCACGTTACGCGTACAAGAATACATGCACTCGCTTACTCACGCTCCTCTACTCATATGGCGAGTGGTCAAGAACAGAAGCATGCTTTGGTGTTCCGCGGAGCATGTTTTAATGATGTGGGACTCGCTTAGAGCTCGGATGAAGTCTCCCAACGAAATATAATCTTTTCTCCGCCTGTCTTACGTCAAACAATGCAAGGTGGTTTAATTATAACAGCTATATTATTTCCTTTGTACTAACTAGTTCAGAGTTCATAATTGAGTTTTGCTGTATTCGTTTATTGACTAATTTGAAATAATTAAGAAAAGCACAAACTAAATTTAACTCAATTATTTAACTTTAATTGGCACCTTGTAATAAATGTAATTTTTCGAAACCACTTTCAGCAATGAGAAAATTCCTTCAATTATTACAGGAAACAGAATCTCTTCAAAATAAAGTTCCTTGGAAATGCATTGCATTTAAAATACACTTTTTGTAGGTTCTGTGAATACTGCAAAAGTTTCTAAAATGAAGATGACCAATTAATTCTCTCATTTTACAAGTATTTTTATTCTATCCCATTTTGGAAATATTAGTGCTCTAATTTTAAGTCTTATAAGCATCAATTCTCAAAATATGATCAATACAGGAAATGCTAAATTTAATATTCTTTATTAGATCATATTTGCCATTCGAAGAAAACATTGCTTCTATTAAAATAGAATCGTACGCTTATATATCTATGTTTTTAGGACAGCCAAATACTTCACCGAGACGTATGAATTTTACTTCTGGAATCAACAGCAAGATCTATTCGAAAAGCTTAAAATATTCATTAAGTTCTGTATAAAATTGCAAAGAATTATCATTAAAGTCATAATCACAATTACCTATCTTCCTTTATCTCAATACTTTACAACAACGCGAATTTCGCGAAAAATGTTCCTTGGCAACGTCAATTCTCGGGTGATCAGTAGAAGTACCTCCAGTTAATTGTTTAATTCATAGTTGATAGTAAGGCTATGACGGTCAAGATGGCATGGGAGTATACATCTTCGCGAGGTTAAAAATATTATGTAATAAATCGAGGAAATCGATATTATGTTTTATTTACTATTATTTCAGTAATTTGGCGTTACTCCTGGCGAAATTACGGTTATTAGACGTGGCATATGCACTCTTTTGTGCGCTATCCGTAGGACGCCGTAAGTTTTTTTTTTTTTTTGGAAATCACATGTGTCATTTTGAACATTCTCCATACTGTAATTATTTGGTACGTACAATGGTTCCAACAGAACAAATTAAATTTGGATAAAATTTTATTTTTTATAGCACCATTAGTTGCAAGATAAAACAAGTGAACTATGATGATTTTCCCATAATTTTTCATTATCAGTTCTGGCATTTAATAATTTTGTCTGCGTCTCATATAAAAACATGTCTTTGGCACCTCGAACGTTTACATGCCTTAATTTTATATGAAATAGTGAATCATCCATACCTGCGTCGCAGGACCCTTTTGCACAATGGGATGCTGTCGCTTCCCAACAATTATCATGGTCTAGTTGGGTATTTCCTCGCATGCGCGCTATGTACAGAGCAGTGGCTGTGCTTCGTTCGTATCACCCTGCGAGCGTCGTAATCCGTTTCGTGACTGCTAAAGCGTGTTTACGACGCGTCTGTGCTCGTAAATCGACTTGAGGCGTTTCGCTGACTGCCCGTCCTCCGACAGGTGGTGAGAAGACTGCGGCGGCGGCGATGGGACACGTTAAAAAGCACCGCGCTCCACTCTATCGACTCTGATGAATAACAATCGATGGGGGAAAATACTTAAAATAGATAGGACGGTGCACTTCTCATTACTTGAAAGTTGTATTTTCCCACGGGGAAAGTTGTATCATTTACCCCTTTACTAAATGATAGAATATGGTCATAAAACCACGGTAAATATTTATAAATGATCAATAAAAAGGATGCCATGTGAGGTAGTCCTCTTTGTTTCAATTACTAACTTCACAGCTCAGTACTTGCACTGCTTTATTTAGTAGAACTAGATAAAACATCGCAGAACTCATTCCTTTTTTCACGAAGAAATACGTGCACTATATACTTATTTCCTTGGTATCACGTATAATTCTTTCCTTGTGTGTCATTTTATATTTCTTCTTCGTATTTCGGGTTATCGAAAGATTTCCACTGTTCATAAAGTAAACAATCTCACATCAAATATTCCGTAATGAGAATCCCATATTTGCTGATATCCAGTGCCGCCACTACCACGCTAGTCAAGGCACCTCCCCGCCACCGACATGGTGGCAGAGTCTGTTGCGCAAGCCGCGCCGCGCCAGCGAGGTCGTCCCGCAGAGCCGGAAATATCAGCGATGACGTCACGAGAAATTGAACGCCGACCCTTTGTACAGAGGGTAGGAATTGAACGCGCGAGCTGGAGGGTCACGTGACCTCAGCGAATCCCTGGCAAATAACTCGTGTTATTTGCCTCGTGAGCCGAACTACTAGCTGACGTTCTCAAGATCTAGGGTATAAAATAAGAACACAGTTGAACTAATTATATTATCCAACTTTTTATAAATGACTGTGCAATTTGTACGTAACGAGATAAAACTTCACCAAATTGGTTTTATTTTTTTTAAACTGAAGATCACGGTTCTTTCTCTACATTCGTCTATAATACCTATTTTAAATAAATATCCCTTACCGTGCCTTTTCATTGGGAAACGGGCCGTGGCTTGCTCGTTCAAAGAAAATTTATACTGCAAGACCTGTCATGAAGACTGTTATGCCTATTCTTTTCCTTCAAAATTTTATTATATACTGATTTAGAATTAAAATTATTTCAACTGTTGCTTTATTAATTTATCGACCAATCAATCAAATTATTTTTAGTGCTAAATTTCTTTTCAAGATTGACATGCTTTCATACGTTTCGCTCATAAATCCATCCCAACCCAGGATTTTATTTGACTCTCCTCTGGCCTTTTGATTGAATCGATGGGGTGGTCCCATATTGGTCAGCGGAGAGAGTAGCTTATTATCCTCTATGTGGTCACTGACGGTTTTTAATTGCTCTTTTGAGAGTAAATTTTAGCTCACTGTCACTTCCAGAGCCGTATGATACTTTATCGATCGTGATAACTATGTTAAGCTCGGGAGTGGAGAGATTTATCTATGAACGAAGAGAATTTTTGTCTCTACGACCTATTTACCTACACTTATGTTCCCCTAGTTTCATCAGTGCATTGATTACCAATCACTTGCGGTGGAGAATATCACTTCATGGGTTTCTGTTTGAGAACATTCATTCCTTTCTACATTTCCTCTATCTTGTTTGAGGAACTTGTATAAAATGTAAGTATATATATATATATATATATATATATATATATATATATATATATATATATATATATCGCATAAGTTAAAAAGTAAAACATCCGAGTTTGCGTTACCATTTCTATTAAATCGTAACCACAGTCAGGGTAGTGGATTCAAAACTTATTTAAATTTTGCGTAAAAAACTGGGTGTTATTGATATTGATCTCTGGACCAGAAGATACTTTTAAATAATTACTCCGAGCTATTAAAAAGAATGAATACCGAAATTTGTATTCCTGATTTAAAGTTTTACTTTCTAGGTCAATATAAGATGTTCAGATATGTTGAACGACCCAGTATATTGGTCATATTCTAGTAAAATATTCAATTCCTTTTAAATGCTTTTTAACTCATCTTTAGAGCCCAGATAGTTTTGTGTCTCACAGCGCCAATGGTAAAACCCTTTTGGTCTCGATTGAGTAGCAAATTTTCCTACCATCAAATCTGTATTGCGTTTTATTTAATTTTTATTTTCGTTAATAAATAATGTACATTATTCGACCTTTCTTCCGTACTTCCAGTCTTTCTCGTTAACCGACGCTGAGGCCGCAACTTAAGAACCGTCTCTCACCGGAGAATTTCTTTTAAATCTAGCGTCCGGGTTAGGTCGCCGCGTCTTCCGGAGCGTAGAGAGGGGGCGAAGGTGTCTACGTGGCGAGAGGAGAGGGATCACGGTGGCTTCCTGCCTCTCCTCCTCTTTTCGTGATTGATTTCACACAAGACTCTCTACGTCTCTTACGATCCGACCAAACTGCAGAATGCCTCGTATTGTGGGTAGCGTCATTGGATATGGTGTTAATTTAAGAGCGGTACGAACTTATTATTAAAGGTTACCTCAGAAAATGGAAAGTAACTAGACCCAGGGCCAGCTCTAGGTTTGTGGACGCCCTAGGTGAAAAACATTTCTCGTCCCCAATATCTCCAACAAAGGAAAGTACTTTTTTTTTTAGAAACTCGACGAACATAGAAGTTGGAACGCCTCCTCCCCCCCAAAGTCCTCCCTCGAGGACATGGGGCGTTTTGCACAGAGCTGCACGGTAATTGTTACGACACTGATGGTATGTGCTCTATGGAGAACCAGACTACTACACTATTAGACTTCTCGAAAACGTGGGAGACGGGTTAGAGTAAAAGGTTTCCAAATTTTCTATTCCACATAATTTATATTCTCAATGTTCATTAACACAAAATATCCTTAATTACTTTCAACATTTTACTAAATGTGTAGGGTGATGGCACACATTCATGTTGCTTAATGTTGATATACCGTGCATCAACACTCAGATCTACAGTCTTTCTGCTCCCATATTTTTCCGCTTTTAATTGTTTCCATCATAGACAATCGCCTAGGTTGTTTATATAGACGAGCCGGCCCTGACCAGATATATAGCGTTTATGGTTGGCGGGAGTAATGTGTGAGTTTTATTTCCACAAAATATTAGTTTATGTATTTGTTATCATAAAATTAATTCTGACACGTATCGCAATTTACGGATAATATTACTCGTATATCAAGTAGCTGATTATAACTATGCTTTAAAACTGGTATAGGTCTATGCAGTGTATGCATACAATCCAAACCCGCTTGTATGTAGGCCTACGTATTCAATTCCAAAACTAACAGAACCGTTCCACCAACTGAACCAATCCTACAACTCTTCCTTTTCAATGTGGGAACTTGAGTGAGATCTAGCGAGAGCGCACGACACTGCTCCTGGCCCTGATTTAATACCCCATGAGATGATCAGACAACTCAGTCTAGAATCCAAACAATACTTTCTGTATATCTATAATATTTCTTAGTTCGAGGGAGTATTCCCTAATTCCTGGAACGAAGCAACGCTAATTCTCCTACCAAAACCCGGAAAGGACAAGACAGCCATCAATAGTTATCGTAGCATCGACTTGATGAGTTGCGTAGGTAAAACTCTTGAGAGAATTATCAACCGACGACTTGTCTGGTATCTTGAAAGGCATAACCTGCTGATTCGATCTCAGTGTGGTTTCACAAAGTTCCATTCAACCCTGGACAATCTTCTTATATTAGAAACAGCAATCCAAGATGCCTTCGTCCGAAGAAAAAATGCCATTGGAATATTTTTGACATCGAGAAGGCTTATGATACTACATGGCGTCATGGCATTTTCCGACAACTATATGCCTGAGGTTTTAGGGGATACCTTCCGCAGCTGTTACAGTCCTTTTTGAATCAGCGTTCCTTCAGATACAGAATTGGAAGAGACACTTCCGATCTCCTTCTTCCAGAGAACGGTGTCCCTCAGGGCTCAGTCCTGAGTATGACCTTGTTTGCGGTGGCCATTAAGAGCATAACATATACTGTAAAGAATCCTGTCCAAGACTCATCCTGTCCGGCGGTAACTACTCATGTTACGACACTTTTGCCACATACTAACTTTACCCGACAATATAGTACACAACGCAGTATTTCATCCTTCCTCTTCTTTCATCCGTTTCTACAACAACAGACTGAGAGCAACCAAACCCTTTGGATATCGCTCCAAACAAATTTTGGAACCCTTGAATATACGTACCCCTAATGTCTTAAATCAAGCTTTCAGTAAGACTCCTTCGGCTTTTCAAAAACCGAAGATTAATTTCGATCTTCTGAATCATGACAAGAAGAATACTCCAGCTGTGATGTTGAGGGTATACTCGACAAACACCTGGTTATATTCCTGTGTTTACAGGCGGGTCGAAGCAGACCGTTGGTGTCGGCTGCTCCTTGGTGTTCCCCCGTAAGACCTGTGACTTACGTCTTGGTGACCTGTGCAGCGTTTACACCGCAGAGTGCTACGCCATATTGAGAGCACTGCGATCAAGAAAGAGCTCCCGCGGATCAAATTTCCTGATCCTCTCTGATTCTCTAAGTGCCCTTCTAGCAATTCTGACTATGTATCCAGCTGATAAGCTGATCCAGAATATACAGGATGTACTTTTCTCCCTCCGAAGTGACGGAAAGAACATAATGTTTTGCTGGATTCTCGGACACGTGGTAATCAGAGAAAATGAAGCAGACGTTTCCGAAAAACGGCATGCCTCAAGAATCGCGTGGATTTCTTTACGATTCGAAAACAGGATATTCTAAATTCCAAGAAGACAAGGATTCTGAGTGAATGGAACAATGAGTGGTTAGCCGTTGAAAATGATATGCTCCGACTTATCAATTCCTCTGTTAAGTCATGGAGCAGTTCTTGTAGGTCAGCCAGGCGTGAGGAGGTCTTGCTGATCCTCCTGCGCGTAGGACATTGTCCTCTTACTCATCGATATCTCTTGTTACTTGATGATGACCCCGTTTGTGAGGATTGTAGCTCTTCTCTGACAGTGTGTCACCTACTAACTGATTGCAGAAAATACACGAGAATACGGAGGCAAATTGGTCTGGCTGCAGATTTACCAACAATTCTCTGAAATGAAACGGATGATGATAATAAATTATTGAATTTTATAAGTAGATCGGGACTCCTCCCACAAGTTCTTGGGAGGGTTTAAATTTGCATCCTTCTTTCCTCTTCCCTGTTTTCTCGCCTTTTATACTTTAGTTTGAAAATATTACTTTCAGAATTTATTTCACTTTTCATATAATGAATTGGGTAACTGTTTTCTTTTCTTTCCTCCTATCTTTGTGTTTAGATATTTGTTGAATTCAGGAGGGTTTTTTAGTGGGTGTGGTCGAGACATTCGGCGAGTCACACACACGGGGAAGAGTCACTACGGCTTTTCGCTATTGTGCATTTTTCCCCACCTGCAATGCTCTAATGACCTTGACGTTGGCGAGCCCTAAAGACCCAAGAAAAAAGACTAGCAGAACTCTAAAGTCCTCGAAATATGAATCTATGATTTAACTTTTGCAGAATATACATGATATTCATTATCAGTGAATCTAATTCTGTATGCGTTATATATATTTGTTCAGTGTGTGCATGCATTGTTTTAATGCTATGGAGGTAGTTGCAATGTTTCCAGGGCTTGGCTCGGTGCCAAAATCGAGTGCACTCCCATTCATTATCTATAATGGACGTGGTTTGTCTGAGGTCTTTTGAGCGCGCGGCGGGCGTCAGGCGACCAGCTGGGAACATTGGAGCGGTGAGCAGGACTGCGTTGTTTTCATGTGATGACTGATTCCCACTCTCACTGTGGTTGACCCCTTGAAGCGCCACCGAAAGTCTCCTGTCGATAGAAGCGGGGTAAGCGCGTGGTTTAGGAGAACGATATGGAATCGATAATTCCTTCGTGGAAACGTAACGGAATAGGGTAAATACATACTCTTACTACTAGTATTTCAATAACTAAACAAAAAAAATAATTAAAATTATTGCAAATGCATAATCTTACTATGAGTATTTCAAAATTTCGGTCGCTCTACTTTTCGGTATTGTGCATGTATTATAATTGTTCTGCTAACTCCAGGGCGCACAATCTATCGCATGTTCACTGTGTATTCAAAAAGTTCCAGGACTGGACACGTACAGATCAAACAACACAATGAAATTACTTCTATTTATTATCAGTCTTCTACACAGTCTCTGACAGTGTGTCACCTACTAACTGAATTCAATAAAGCGCCTAACACGAATCTTCAGCTCCATCATCGCCTTCTGGAACGCCTGTACTGGAATACTGTTCACTTGCGTTGTCTCCGCCGCTTCAATCGCCTCTATCGATTTCAATTCCTACCCTTTCAACTTTAATTGAGTTTAGGAAACAAAAATCAGTTGGGGGACAGATCAGGTGAGTACGCATGGTGGTTGAAACTGAAAACTTGTCGTTTCGTCAAAAACTCCTTTAAAATAATGAACTTGTGAGCCGGTGCATTGTCGTGCAACAACTACCACGCGTTACTGTCCAACAATTTTGGTCTCACACGCCGTATTCGTTTCAAAAGTCGATCCAAATACCCTAGTAACAGTGGAAACTTGCGAAGAAATTATCTGTGAATGATACCCCAACTGTCGAAAAAGGTGATCAGCATTGTTTTCGTCTTTGATTTGGAAGCACGGTCTTTTAACGGCAGCTTCTTTTCCGAGCTCGTCCAATCAGCACTTTGGCGTTTTGTCTCCGGACAGTACTCTAGACTCCACGTCTCGTCTCTGGTGACAATGTTTTGCAGGAAATTTGGATTTTGATCGCCCATGAAAACCAATTCTTCGCAGGTAAACACCCGGTGCTCTTTTTGCTCCTCAGTGAGCGAATGCGGCACGAAGCGCGCGCAGTTTTCTTTTTTGATGTGAAAATTGATCCCACGCTGAAGTCTGGTGAATCTGCTATCATTTCTATCGTCATTTGCGGGTTGACCTCACTAAAACTTGCACCCAGATTTTCAACATTGCGACATGAGCGCGAACGACCTGATCTCTTATCTTCCATTGATTCTCTCACATCTCTGAACATCGAGAACAACTCAAACACTCGCGAACGACTCATTGCATCTTCATCACACACAGCCTTAATCACTTCATACGTTTCTGTAGGCGATTTACCCAATTGAAAACAAAATTTGATGTTTGTTCGTTGCTTCACACTGTTACGATGACAAGAGTACACTGAAACACTTTACAAGAATGACCGCCTGCAGGATAGAACCTGTGCGAATTGAATGAAACTAAGTCTCGGTATCGCCTAAGGTTGTTCCTACGTAATACAATTTATTCCGCAGTGATGGCGCCACCTGTACTGTTGTCAGGGCGGCAGTCCTGGAACGTTTTGATTACACGCTGTACAAATGGAACTACCACTTTTTAAACAATTCGGTAATCATTTTAAGCACTTTAAATTACACATTGGATAAATTATAGTCATATTACATAAAAGAACCTTTATATTTTTCCTGTCGTAATCATTATGAAGACTTTATACTTCCCAAAGTTACGACAAAAAGTAATTTTTTTTACAATGTCAAATGGGAAAGGTTTATTTAAATTGATTATAACATCTGAATTATAGTTATTGTTTTCCAATGTAAAATCCGTGTGTTGAACTTGCATCTGACGCAATAACGAATAATAGTGAAAATTTATAAGTAAAATGTAGAGCAATCGTATGAAAATTAATGCTTCAATACTTACGACCGTTATTCGAAAATATTGAAGCATATTATTTTAATTACTTTTGCTCGAGTTCCCCCCCCCCCTCAAAGAAAAGCACATAGAAATATTATAATATTGTAAATAAAAGTAAGTAAATGTTCATTTAACAAATAGGTTTTAGAATTTATTCTGAAATGACGTAGTTACCAGGCAATTGCATAATCCGAGCAATTGTCTAGGTGATAGATACACGTTAAATCGTTGACTCCGCAACTGCATGTAGAAACAACCAATGTTATCTACATCTAAAAAGGTTACTGCTTTGTCACTCTTGCTTCTTTTTTTGCGAGAGAAGTTCGTATGTATGGACTGAAATCAGTACCTAGCGAGTTGAATTGATTCTGAGAGACACGTATCCCCATTCTTTCTACAATGTTTTCTAACTCATATCTTCAACTTAACCTTTTTATTTCCTCCTCCAAGTAGGGCAGAACATATTTCAATTGCTACTTCATGAATAATTTGGGTGTTAAGGGTAATTTATTTTGTCGCAAGAAATACTGACTTTCAATTTTATATGAAGAATCGTGCCGAGTTCGCTTTTCTTTGAAGCTATGCGCGGTTGCTTCTGCTAGAAAGAAAGAAAAACGCCTCGCGTGAAAGAAATCTTTTCTTGGCAATGACTGCAACATTTCCCCGGGATATACGATTTCATAAAGTGAAATTGAATTAGAGACTAACAGTAGGGAACGAGAGGTTGTGAAAGAACGGTGACGAAGAGGAGCATTCATTTTAGGGATTTCAATAGTCGATCCATGAGGAAGACTAATACGACACACAGAAGACAAACACACTGTGATATTCGAGTCCTCATTTTTGATTCCCTTAAGTGAGAATAAACAGGATGATAAAATATAAAACTGTGTATAATATCGTTGATGGCGTCATTTTATTAGATTCCACTGGAGTTCTGTTAGTCAGAGAACTTACGGTATTGACAAATTGAAAATTGTGAAACTTACGAGAAATTTTGGAGAAAGTCATTCAGTTAAGAAATATATAATACATTTTCATGCACTTTTGGTAAAAAAAATTATCTAATGCAATGCCAAAGTAGTAGCATGTAAGCAGTTGGCATGTTGAATTTTTGATTTTCCTAGAAGTTATCTAAATTGTTTAAAAATTAATTTTTCAACACAATGCTCAAGCATGAAAGTTACTTTTGTTTTTAATAAAAATTTACGGTTGGTGTTCCTTTTCTTCGTTGTGTAGTAAACTTTCATCGTGGTAAGACCTAAGAGATTCTGTAAATTCTGTGGGACGATTAGCACATTTTGCAACGAAATTCAATTTCATGTAGTAGAACAATTTTGTGTACTTCATTCCATTTAGTGAAGAATGCTACTATTCACCATGAAACAGATAGGAACATGGTGGACATTCTGTACAATGGCGTCATCACACTCAATCAGGCACGCACGGAATCGAAAAGGGCCCACAATCGATCGGTTGTGCGTCTGTCAAGCGAACACACGTTGTCATGTGATGTTGGATAATTGCTCTCGTGAGTTAGTTAGTGGCTTTGGGGAACTATGTCTTCATTGACACAGACATTTACATTGTAATTCGGAGTCAATATATTCCTGGTTGTAAGGGATCTAATGACCTTGCCGTTGACGAGCCCTAAAACCCCACAAGAAAAAAAAATCCTGGTTGTCTTGGACAAATTGCGTTTCGTTAGATTGAACTAGCCCAGTTCATCTCAGTAGTTCTATCTACTGAGATGCGGTTTCTCCCGAACCACCAGGTATGTATATAGACATTTACATTAACTACTACTTCATAAAAAATATGTATATTAGCCTATGAAGGTCGTAGGGTTTCAATTATTTATTTAATTACATTAACTACGTCTATTATTGACGGTCAAACAAATAAAGAGTAAATAGAAATGCATTCTTTTTCTTATCCTCTTTGCCTTTCCTTTTGTGGAGTATCAGTTCTATATTGCATTAAAAAAGCTCTTGAAACATTATAGGGGTTGCCTGTCGAAACTTGAAATGGGACAAAATATAATGTGATAAATTCGGTCTCTTAGAACTTTACTTTAGAAATAATCTCATTCCGTCTTGAACATAGTGATTTATTCAGCCGATTCAAACATTTTGACAAACTAAAACTACCTTGAGATGAGACAAAAATTTATTTTTTATCATCTGCCGGTTTAAAATACGTCGTTGTACCGTAATATTACATATTTTGGTTCGATGATGTCATAATAATTTCGAAAATTGTTTTAAAATGAGAGTAAATCACACGACGTAATGACGTTCGTAATTTAAGTAGTGTTTTAAGTAATCGGATTGACATTACACTTCCTAAATAGCATTAAAAATATTCTTGACAAAATCGAGAAAAATGTACTGTTTGTATACATGAAACCTTATCTGTTTCCTATTATTGTTCGCGGAAATTAAATCATTTGAAATTCCTTTCAGCCTTAGAAATGGATCCTCTTTACCGAGAATCTGGAGGATTTATAGTTAAAAATGTATGAGTTTTTAAAGTTATTTGTCGGAGTATAAAATTCTTTGTTGTGAGGTTAAATTTTTAAAACAGCGAAGGTCATTAAATCGATATGTGATTCCTCTCGCGGTCGCGAGGAGTACCACATGCAAAACAATTGCTGGCAGCTTGTTGCGAAGGGGTTGCATTTTGCGATTATGATGACTGTCGTTTTATCGTTGTACGTTGTTTTGCCTTATGTTAATGGTCTTTAATTTGAATGTATGGAAATTTAACTTTTTATCACAGCCGAAAACAAATTTTTATCGGCGATATAAAGAAAATATATTACCCACCATTATGAGTGTACTCTAAAGGAATTAACATTTTTTATGTTATGGCAAATAAAATAAATTTTTTGAACTGGCAAAGTACATTACTACTGCGGTAGGTATAATAGTATGAAAAAATTGCCAATTCCTGACACAGGTTTCCATTCTCTCTACTGCCATTTCTAGAACACGACACCGATATTCCCCGCACTGAGTGGCGCATACCGTCTGGCTCCTCCGGCTCCTCCAGCATCGTGACGTTACCTTCATATGACGATGTGCATTAGGAACGTAACGATATTTTCTTTATGCGGTGGAGTCGTTTCACGATATCCACCGTTCTTCCCGAGGAAATCCACGCTTCGACAAAAGGACGCGAGACAATTTCTACTTTTATGTGGAACAAAAGAAGGATATATTTGAGCGGGATGTGGTTTATGATGCGAGAGTGTTATGCTTGTCATTTGTGTCATATATTTTTACCTCCTTTGTTTTAACAGCCGATCGTAACTTTAAGACCCTGTGTCCTTACGGGCATATATGACTGTGAAAATATTACATGATATTATGTTCATTTCGTTGATTTGTAGAGCGAATATTGTTTTTTTATGTTGTATTTTTTATCTAATTGAGTTTTTTTTCTAGGTTCGTTTTAGTGTAAGATTGAATATTAGTTCTTTCGATGTCGATACTTTTAAACAAAATCATTTTCCGACATTTACTTTATGCAGTGAAATGGTTAACTCACATCGTCATTTCAAAACATTGTTAGTTGAATGTATTACTCAACCCAACATCAATATTACTTCACAAACTTAGAGCTTGTCAAGTACATTTGATCGTGTAAAGTTACCGTAAGAGTTACATAGGTTGTTTAGTTCGCATGAACAGGTAGAGATCAGCACCTTGCTTGGCACTCGAGGATTAATTTCACAGCCGATAGCTCGTGCGCAGTTCGGGAAGCATCCCAAGACTGCGGGAATCACTTCTCAACGTAATTTGGTCTTTTCGCACCAGCGAACACAGAACCGCTTACCGTAGAAACTGAGTGCATGGTCGCTTTAAAAGCAGACATAACTTTACGTACTTGTTTCGCGACTTTCCTTCTGTGAATAATTTTTATGTTCTCTTTGGTTACTATCCAAAAATGCTTACAGTATAGTTTTCATGTGGTGGTTTAAGAACGCCAACCAGTAAACCTGTATGTGCCTTCAAAGATATTTAGTTTCGAGATGAAATGAGTTACCATTCTTATTAAAGAAATGTTTATGTTGAATATATAATCATTTGAAGATTCTTTTCTAATATGCATGTCTCATCTTCGGTAAGCAAGAAAAGACATCTTCTCTTTCGTCTTGAATCTGATTTAAATGTGTTTTTCAGTAGATATGTTTAGTTGATTGGTAATACTCGATTTTCATTTAATAAGATTTTTAGTCGAAATTTTCTTTCATACAGAAGTGTCTCGGTGAGAAGTTGTAAATGACTTTCTTTTAGATCCACGAGGTGATATTTATCTCTTGAAGATGCTATATTTTTCTTTCTTTTTTTCTAATTGAGTTTTTCTTCTTCTAGACTTCTTAGTTATTTCAAGTATTTGGCGGTGCTTATGAGTTTCCCAATTCTTTATTTTTAAAAGGTATCATCCCGCCATCCGTCAAACGTATGGATTGGTCTATGGAGTATCACTCTAAATTAGAAAGCTTACCAAATAAAAAGAATTCTTGCTTAGATTTCGAGGATAGATGAGCGATATAGTTTCTTGTCCGTACAAAATATGACCTCCACAAAAAATGGTGAAATATGATTTGAAGTTCTTAATAACCAATGAACTACCGTTCACAAATTTAAAATAAATACGATGTTTGCTTTCGTGTAATAAAACAATTTTGAAGGAAAGGTATTCTAATCAGGTGAAAAAACTAACACGTAAGCCGGAACTATGTTGAGTAACAACAACCTGAGCCTAGTTTACCTAGTGCAGGCGAAACTACAAACTGAGGAGATGATAGACCACCTTTAAAAGTCGCTAAAGGTTTTTTGTTTTAGAACTATTTCTGGTTTCTTCTTTTATCACTTGTAAGGGGATAAAATAATGGAGATAGCTGTAAGAGTTCTCTGCACCTCATCCTTGTAACGTCATCCCCTGTAGCGCTTGTTCATTTGGGTGATTACAATGCACTCACTCGTTGTATCGGAGCACGTACGTCGGGTCGGTCGGTGCGTTGAGAGGTTTGTTTGTTTTACAAGCACGCGAACTAGGGAGGGAGAACGCTGATCGCGATAGCGTCTCCGTTCTCGGAGATTGTCATAGCTGGCGTGCTGTCTGCAGCGCACCTTGGGGACCCATGCCGCCATCTCTTCTCTCGTCCTAGCATGCATGCGTCCCCGTCATTGCGTGACCTTTTGCCCTTTCTTATCCAGGCTGACAGCTTGTGAAGCGCACAACGTGGATCCACGCAGCGTCCTCGCCTTATCACCGCCCATCCAATCTTCCAATAGTGATTGCTATGTTTCAAGACATCGAATTCACACCATGCCAAAGGAAATGATGATACGTGATTAGTTTGGTATTTCGCTATGTACAGGTGACTGGGAATGGATGAATACAAATGTACCTAAGAACGGTTCCCTTTCCGAAGAATTAGTAAAGTCGCAGAGGTTCGACTTGAAAGCGAATTCTGAAAGTGAGACAGTGTGATTGGAGGATCAATTGACGAACAGTGTTCGAGAGCTGCATGGCGGGGACGGGCACGCGGGGCGGCTGAGCCCATGGGCACAGTACGCTGCGGCGTCGCCCGTTCCCTCGCCCGCTGCGGAGGCTCTCTCGTCGGTTCTTCAGGAGAAGTCCCTCGTGTTCTGCGGGACTGCCGCGTCGTTCCACTGTTGGAGTCTCCAGTTCCCAACACTCGCCGTTACCCCATGCTACTGCGTCTTCCGCCACTCCACGCCGCGAGATAGCGCGGGCGTTGCTCTCGAGCGATCCGACGGACGGGGCGCGCGGGGCCGCAAACGCAGCGGGCGGCGGCTGCGGCGTTGGCGGGGGCGGACAGTCCAAGAAAGGCGTCACCATCGGCCGAGCGCGGGAGCCGTCTCCGGCGAGCCGAACCGCAGCCGCCGCCCAGGCCGTGCGCGCCGCCACCGCGGCTGCCGCCCCCACCACTGTCGTCACCACCCCCGCGTCCCCCGCCACCGTCCCCGTCACAATCCCACCCCCGCCTACTCCACCTCCCGAATGGCGTCGTCTCATGGGTTCCATTCGGCGGAGGGTGCGCGGTGGACGGTCGGTGAGCAGCGGCGCGGAGGCGGCGTCCGCAGCCGAGGCGGTGGTCGCGGGGACGGCAGCGGCGGCGATGGGAGGCGTTGCTGTCCCCACATCACCCATCGCGCTCAGCCCGCACTCTCCGAAAATGCCAGCGTTGATGACGTCGTCGGACCCTGCTGTGCGGGACGACTTCCTACGCGCCACCATGCGTATCTTCTTGGTGGTGTCTCCACCCATGGGTCGCATGCAGGTAGGCAAACGACACAGACTTCTCAGATATTCATTGTATTATGAACATTATTCATTCAGTATTTTGTATTTCTCTTTTATCTGTATTGCAGGAACTTCTCACAACTCTTTATTCATAGATGTTACAGCAATTACTTCGTAAGATTTTATTTTGTAATTCCTTGTAACTTCCGGGCAGTTAATGTACTAAGCAGACAATGCCACATAATTTCTTGTGAGCTCAAAATTTATAGTAGTGCTATTTACGTTTATTATTATTATTATTACATTATTAAATTATAAACTTTTACCTTTTATAGACAAAAATGTATTTCAACATTTCTACCAAATAATGTATTTCTGCACTTTTTTATATAATCAAACGAAGAAAGCCAAAATCCTGGAAGAAATGTGATATTTCTTACAAATTATCGTAAAAGCTTATGACGTAAAATGTATGTTATATCTACAGGTTATTTAAATTAAGTTAAACCATATCATTACATATTTTCTTTTCTGAGTTCTATTTTCTGAGACTGAGAGTTCCCTGCGGTTGCTGCTCTTAAAATCGAGCGTGTATTGTGTTTTCGAGCCACACAAATTTAACTCTACAAACTTCATAACATGATCCCAGATTTCCGTGTTTTCCACTCCAAAGAGCTTTATCATCTCCGTGCTTCAAGTACGTATCGTGACTATGTGAGCAAAGGAGAACAAAGGTCAGCTCCTTTTCCAAGCTAATTCACTCCCTCACAAAAGTCATTCTCTTTGAGAAGCTTACATCTCTATCACGCGAAGTACACTTTTTTCTACTCTCTTAACGTGTTCATTAAGCCAACATAGCACACACTTCTCAAAGAGAGATGTAATTGACTCTATGCGGAGCTGGTTTTGCTGGGTATCTCTTGAGGCGATCGCGATTTTTGTTCAAAACTATGCTACAGCAGTGGAATTAGCTTTCCACAATCTCCATTCGTCAGGCGCCTGGGATACTTTGAAACATTTCAGTGCAATTGAGAACTTTTTATTGCGAATTGTAAATACATAAAAGGTATTCGTAATGAAAGCTACTAATTATTTTTGAGGGATTCTTTAAATGCTACATTCACAATTACAACTCACTATACTGAATATAACCATTTCATCCTTCCCATTTTCCCGGATCAATATTTGAGGTGGAATTATGCTAAATTGGAAAGTATTCCTTTAATGTATGTGTTCATTACTCAAAGTATTATTTGAAGTCCTCTAGTGGATGCAAAATGGATTCACCACTTTGGTATTTGATGTTTCCTCAAAGTTTCTAGCTAGATGATTCTCCTAATATGTATCTTATATTTGCATAGAATAAAAATATCATAGCAGACTTCAACAGACCCTTTGGGTCTACATAGATTAGTTCTTGATTGCGTAACAACGGAACGGACGTGGACTTCATTTCGCTCGGGATATTTCATCCCATAGATAGACTTATTTCACAGCACCTAAGACCGAGAAAGTCATTGTGGTTGTTGATAAATTAGTAACAATCCACTTATTTATGGAGACATGAACCCTCACAGTTAAGCACTCTCTCTATTCAGCTGAGCCACGGTAATTCACTGTTAGATATTTTGCATGTAACAAAATACCAAGAACTAGGCTCATTGACACATGCTCGAAAATTTTGTGCTGAAACTGCTAGTTACAAAGCAGTTTAATATTTCTGTTTTATTTTTTACCTCTCTCTTTAAAATGCAAATTAAATGAAATCTTCAACTTGTAATGTATTTTTATTAACATTCCTTTTTTTCTTTTCAATTAATTATATTTTATAAAATTTAATAATGCAATTGTCCCCAATAAAATATAATGCTTAATCAATATATTATTGTAATTACATTGCGCATTAATTAGTAATACGCACGAAATAAAACAAAATTCATTTGTTAAAAGCAAAATTTTCTCCATTAGTTGCTTGTAAAATTTGTGTCTTCGCAATTTGAAACGATTTTATCAAAGTAAAAAATTAACTATTTATTGCCACTATTGAGAAAGTTTTGATACGTTTTTATGTATTTTCATAAAATTTACTTGATATGGTTTTCTTGAATTTTCTTTTCTTTTATAATTAAAAACGCTTTTAAATTTATCTGATTTTTAAAATATTTTTAAATAGTTCATTCTATTGTTACGATTTCAAAATCATTTCGATAAGGAACTAAAGAAAGAAAGGAAGACAGAAACCATATTTTGAAAACCACTTCTCTTGTTTCAGATTTTAGATCAGTTAATTATAAAAGCCGTCAAAGTGAGTCGGTACACGTCCTCTAGGTGGGATACAGACAAGGCTCTCAAGTATTTCTTTTCTTTTATCCTCTATTCCTAGTTTTTCACTTTTATCGCTTTTTTCTTTACTGGTCTTCTCTGTGCGCTGAACATTCACCCATGTGTTTGCCGGGCATGGCGACCCGTTACGGAGGGAATGGGTGTCCTGTTGAGTTGAGGAATCATGGATACCTAGAAGGATGCGTGCCAATACGCTTACTTTAGCCTCGGTCTCTTCTAGACGGGCGACCGGGGGCTAATCCACCCCCGACCAATCGACTCGGACTTTGTCTGAACTCCAGGGTGATGGAGGACACAAGGGGTCCTTCCCGCTGGTCAGAGGCGTTGCAGCAACCTTGATTAAAGAACCCTGCGTAACCCCGCTATATCCCCGTGTCAACACTGACACCCCAATGGGGTGTCCCCATGTTGACTCTGTGGTTGGTGGGGAACATCGGGATGAAATTTAAATCCATACACATAAAAACCTGTCCCCCTCTTGTCGCTCCCTCCTCCACTTTTGCCCTCTTCCTCTAGGAAGAGGCGATTAGTTGGTGAAACTGTGGATTTACAGAGCTTTTTTTTTGTAAGGAGAGCTACAGGCGCAGAAAGCCTCGCTTCCTATTAATGAAATGTAACGATGAGAGAAAGACTTTTAAGTCTATCAGTTCTGTTCGTCTTGTGAAAGCAATTGATGATACCATAGGAAAGCTTCAGTCTGTCGTGTGTCAGCGGAATGGTGAAATTCTGTTGGAGGCACGCACAGATAAGCAGATCGACAGCATTTTAAAACTGAAAGAAAATGCTGGTCTTAAAAACAAGACAACAACACGTCCTAGCCTGAACATGTGCAAAGAAGTAGTAAATCACGAAGACTTTTCACATGAGTCAGATAAAGACTTGAAGGCATTCTTTGAGCCCCAAGGCGTGGTAAATATATACAGAATTAAGAGGAAGTTGCTTGAAAAGTCCCCACCTCCACACTGATCCTGACGTTTGATAAGTCCTGTCTACCGGAAACCATATCCTTCGGAAAAGTGTTGTTGGATTTCTCCAGTGGCAGAGGCGAGGAATATAACATTCCTTTCTCTATGACGAAGCTGACCTCAGCCCTTGCATCTTCGAAAGATAGAGCCCCTGATCCTATACATAACACGATGCTAAAACATCTTCCAGAGATAAGGATAAAATTACATCTGAAGTTATTTAACTGTATTTGGAATAGACATACCGTCGCTGCTCAATGGCGTGAGGCCATAATTATTCCACTTCCGAACGAGAGAAAAGATCGTTGTAATCCGTCGTACTTTCGACCGATTTCTCTGACAAGCTTCGTTTGCAAATTGTTAGAAAGGATGATAAATCGTCGCCTTGTTTGGTCTCTGGAATCGCGAAACCTTTTTACCAATACCCAATCTGGTTTCAAAAAAAAGCGGTCAACGCTAGAGCATCTTGTTGCGTTGTCATCTACCGTCTCGCCATCGTTTGTATTAAGGAAACACCTGGCGGACATCTTTTTTGACCTGGAAAAAGCTTATGTCACTACCTGGAGGTACAGAATTCTACGCACTTTGCACTCGTGGGGATTGCGAGGCTGTCTTCCTCTGATCCTGGAGAGAATTTTATCTCAACGCCTCGGTACTTACTTATAATCGGTATCATACTTTGGAAAACGGTTTCCCATTGGGCTCAATCTTAAGCGTCACTCTTTGCCATAGCCATAAATAGCATTGCGCCAATCGTTCGCGAACCGGTAGCTGCATCTCTTCGTTGACTTCGCCATCTATTGTTCGTCTAGCAGCAACTCTGTTATCGAGAGGCAACTGGAAACCGTTTAAAGAGTGGAACATTTCTACCGGTTTTAGATTTTTCTGTATCCATGTAATGCTGTATGCATTTTTGTAGCATATACCACCTCCATAATTATCCAGATCTTTTTCTCGGGGGCCAACGTCTTTCTTTCATTGACTCCGCAAAATTCTTGGGTCTCACTTTCGACCGCACACTAAGTTAGCGCAATCACATCCGAAAAATATAATCCCGTTGTAATTCTTCTCTTTCCCCCCTTCGCTGCTTAAGCGCATTATGGGGCGCAGACCGCACTTGCCTTCTTCGTCTGTATTCATGTCCCGTTCGTTCTGTATTAGATTATGTATACCGTCGACACTCAGGACCCTTAACAGTATCCATTATGCAGGAGTTCGCATTGCAACTGGTTCTTTCCGCACCAGTCGCTGAGAATTCTTACTAGTAGACGCTAGCGAACCATCTCTTAACAATAGACGTGATATTATACTTGGATCTTATGGAGTGAAACTGATGTGGGTTTCAAATCACCCCACTTGGCAACACATTCATTTTCCAAAATTTATTTCATCTTACGCTGCAAGACTTTCGTTATCCCGCCCAGCGGGTATCCGTTTTAAACAACTGCTAGAGGAAAACGTCATCACACTACCTCCTCCAGTGAAATATCCACACTCTCACGCCTCCTTGGTTCTTCATGCAACCAACCATTGACTTTCGGCTGTCTAAACTTTCACAGCAAGACACTCCAGCTGCTGTGTACCAACAGCACTTCGGGGAACGAAAAAACCTTTATTTGGATCATATGTTCATATACACTGATGGCTCAGCAATGAATAATTCCGGTGGTGATGCTTTCGACTCTCATAGAGCCACCCGTTCATTTCACCTCCATTCCATGTGCAGCGTGTACACTGCTGAAAAATTTTCAATCCTTGGGGCGCTGAAGTTCATTCAACTATCTTTAATATGGCGTGTAGTTCTCTGCAGTGACTCTGTTAGTGGTTAGCGTCTTCACTGAACTCTTCTGACACCCTTACGCTGATTATTCAGAATCTAATATGCCATGAAGTTTTTCAAAATTTTGAAATAGTACTTTGGTGGGTTCCTGGGCACGTGGGTATTAAGGGTAATGAAGAAGCTGATGAGGCAGCGAGGTGGGAAACACAGGGGGCAGCCCTTGACCTTTCATCTGTTCCTACGTCAGATTAAAAGGTTGCCATAAGATCCTGTCTTCTTGGGACATGGCAAGGCGAATGGCAAACTTGCGCCTTCAAGCTGAGGAAGGTCAAAAAATCCATTGAGACCAGGGTGTCATCATCCTGTGGGAACAGACGTGAAGAATTAATCCTTACACGTTTTCGTATTGACAACTGCTATCTTACCGATGGTCATCTCTTACACGGTGAACTTCCCCCCATCTGTGCGTCTTGCAACACAACACTTACCGTGGAACCCTTTCTTCTGGAGTGTCTCTACTACAGTACCAGCCCACGGCGACACAATCTGCGCAACATCTTGAACGTTATGCTTTTGCAAAGTGAAGCGTTTTGATACGTCTTTTTAGATTCCATCAGAAATGTGGCCTCTGGAATAGTATCTGATCTTTCTTCGTATGTCATTACTCAAATCCATAAACGAAACAGGGTTCCTCCCACAAGTTCTCGAGAGTGTTTGGATTTAAATATCTTTTTTCCCTTTTGCTTTGAATTTGCATTTTCTCTCTCTGTTAATGTACTTTTTTCTTTGTTTTCGGTTTTTATAATGTTATAGGAAAATGTTGTATCTCTGTTTTTTCTTCGCTTTTTTTTGTTTGGGTATATTATAATTCAGGACGGTTTTTAGTGGGTGTGGCTGAGTCATTCGGCGAGTCCCACACGCGGGGAGAGTTATGTTGGCTCTCCTTAGTGCGTAACTTTATTTTCCCTACATGTACAAAAATTTTATGACTCTAATTATCTCGATTTTGGCGATCCGTGAAGCCAAAAAAAGTTAATTATAAAAAACCTTTTAAAGCAAACTTTCAATGACGTGTATATTGTGTGTATTTCATATCAATTTATTTATTAATTAATTGTTATTGTTGGGCGTATTTATAATATTATAATTTTTGAGATTCTTATCACCAGGTTTTTCTATTAGCTAAATAGTTAGTTTCGGAGACCATCTCGCTAATTAGAGGTGATCAAGAACAAGTCACATAGATGAACACAAATTTATTATTCGTTCAGGGTTGTTTTCCCAGAAACTTCATCACAAAAATGATTAAGACAATATAATCACAAGAAATTGCCCCGAAGTAAACTTACAAGTAGTACAAAACCCTAACTATTTCCCCAACAAAAACATAACTTTCTAAGCTAATTACAGATCGCAAAGCGTGAGCCGCCACCGAGATGAAAGTCCAAGTGTTCATGATATGCACTCTTTCAGAGTGAGTGATTCGAGATACGTGAAACAATTATCAGTCATTTTGGAGTTTTTGCATAGCATACCTTCCTATCGCTTACGCTATCCACATGCAAGTTGTTCCTGCTCATGCTCAGAAATTAGGTGTTCATTAACGCTCCTAGCGTAGTACGTTACGTCTGCTTGCGTATGATATTAGTGATAGGCTAGTGAGAAAGGTCATGGCGGATTCTCGTCTGGATTTGAGGTTATGTTTATATCTAAGAGGGTATACGAGAGGTTTGTTGGTTGTGTGTGCCGTATGAACACATGGTGGTGTACTCACAGAATGGTGTACTTGTGTACGCTTCCATAGAAGTAGTTTGTTAGGGTTTATAATTTTTCGTATGATTTGAGTGAACGGTACACTATGCAAAACGCATCGACACACTAGATCTTTCCATGTAAGTTGCGCGGTTAGTATCATCAACGTAACGTATACTCTAGAAAGCGTGACATTATGCAAAAACTTTCTATTATCTTAGTGCCGTAGGACTCAAGGGCGCAAAAAGCATTGTATGTCTGGTGTTGGCTAGTAGCTGCTGTAGATCAGTGGCCAATGACCACTTGACTGTTTGCCGTAGTAGTAGCCGACAAAGTAGCTGTTTGCCGAGATCGGGTGGGGATTTCCCCTTTCATCAAAGGCGCTCGTTCTACGTAAACCGGTTGCCTACTGGGATTTCGTTCGCTTCGCTCTCGTCATTATATCACCAACAACTTCCATGTTATTGCCAATTGTTTCACGTAGGATCATTACACACTATTGTTAAAGTCATATGGTCATTTGATTGAAATTGTTTTCTCCATGAGACATCGAAACACCCTTTTTTTAGAAACCGGGGACTCATTTCGACAACAATTTTTACGCGAAAACCTAGAAGAACTGATCCCTAGTTCATGATCTACCGAAAGCGCTCACGCTTATTCGGACATGACCGTTCAGTTCAATTGCAAAACTTTGAATGTCTTTTACATCCCCTCCCAAGCCGAAGCAAGATGGAGTCTCCTGAATTTTACCGCCAAACATTCCCTCTTTTAAAATTTCGTCTTATTAAGAATATTCCTATCCGTGGCACGAAGTTAAATTTAGTAGGATTTCCCTGATTGGACCGGTGTTCGCGCCACTAAGGATGCCCAAAATTCTAATTTTAAGCGAGATACTGAGACTTACTTTTCTCTTCACGAAGTACTATAGGAATTTTTGACTCTGCTGAACAAGATACTTCCAGTTTCTCTTGCAGTTTCGAGGCTTCTTGTCTGTTCGAAATTTAATATGGAATGTAAAAATATTTAGAAAACTTACAGTTTTTGTCATGCGAAGTATTTATTCCTTTTCTTTATTTTCACAAATCATTGAATTTCATGTTTATTGGTCGACTAAAATTACTGGACGACCGAAATGTTACATTTATAAACATCTGGAATTTTGGTATAATTAATCGGTAAGTTACGATGTATATTTAGATGAAGTGTACGGAACGATCATTAAGAAACTTATTTTACGTGGTAGGAGTCCTTGGTAACAAGAGCCATTTGCAAATACTTGTTCCTATTGGTCTTTCTCAGTGTGTTTTAGTGTTGTAGGCGGTGCATAAAATCGACATTCATATGTTTAAAATACGCATACTAATATATAAATGGAAAATGCGAAAGTGTATCTTTCTGTTTGCTGCCTGATGACGACTAAACCACTGAATTGATCGCGATAAAATTTGCAAGGAGATAGTTTAGATGTCCAGGGTGAACATAGGTTAACTTTTACCTTAATAATGTATGGAAAGAAAGATTGAAAATGGGTTTTGACGATAAACTTCTAAGAAGTTGGGAAAATAATCTGCTATATTCGTTTACGCTGCCTAAATGGTTAGAAATGGGTGACAATTATTGGAAATATTGTTCGCCTCAAAAATAGAAAAGTTCCACATAAAAGTCTGCGACACAATATGCCTATCTCCAAACGTTAATCTAAATTATCGAGGAAAATGTTTTGAGAATAAATGTGTTTCAATGTTTCACTAAAGAACGAAATTTAAGTAATAAAAAATAAATCCTCATTAAATTATGTTTTGTGCATTTAAGAAGGAGGAAAAATACATTTAAATCGTAAAATTTAGGTTAATAGTTTATATTCTGCAAGCGTTTAAATGCAATGGTGCAGCCACGCTGTCGCCATTGTATCTTGCCGCAGAAGCGAAAATTCGACCGGAGCGACTCCCGGAGAATGGGTTCGTTCTATCGGAGATGCTGAGATGAATAGAGACATTTCCGATGTTATGTCAGAGAGGGTTAAGAGCCCTAGAATCCTCATGGGTGGAACGGGAAGGGAGGGTCATGTAAAATCGAAAACGACGGGTTTAATCTTAAATTTAAACATAATTGTCAAAAAAGCAGTTACAATAGATTTTGGGGTCTTTCAGAAAAGCAGTGACATGATGTGTATGAATGCAAGTATAGCACATATGGGGGTTAAACTCATAACTCTTCTAAGGGTGGAGTGGAATACTAGGCTTATTAGTGACGTTTCCAATAAGCTGGTTGGTGATTTGTTTCTCCATCGGACAATTTTCGTTGCTTGTAGAGGTTTCATCTAAGGATTTTTTTATTATTCCTGCTGGAGTTAAAATCAAAATGGTGTATGTAATGAAGTTTTGTGTTAAATTTGTAGTATTATGAATTTGTAAAATTGGGATGCTTACAAATATTATCAAAAACCGGTAAGTAAAATCATTTTAATTATACGATAAAATCATTTTAAGTAAAAGAGGATTGGTCTAAGAAAAATCCCGGACAATCTGATAGTTTGGGTATCAAGTGCGTATCAAATAAAAGTATTTTCCGCGTTATTTATGTGAATGATAGATAGTGAACGATTTTCGAACAAGTTTGTCAAAGATATGTTGAACTCTATTTCAGTTTTCTTCTGAGAAATATAATACTTTCGAAATCGTATCTAGAACTCTAGTTATCTCAGCATAACATTTCTCCCTCAAAATATATTACTCATATTCTGTACACCCTAAAGGAAGATCATTTTATCTTCCACTGTCTAGAAAATGTAATCGGAGAATACCTCCAATTTTATCTAAAAGTTCACTGCAATATTTTTGTGTTTTACCGCTTTCTTATCTTCTCCGCTGTTTTGACAACTTTAATTCCGTCTTTTGCAGTATTTAGAGAACTCTCGTTTTCTCTAATTGCTTCTTTATGCGCACTTACCTGCGGGAGTTATTATTCGTCTCGTCCTTACTGCGCTTCCATGTTGTTCTTCGATCTTATGACGACTATTTCTTCCTCTTTCTTTCCTTCGCAGGATTTCACAACAAGCTCCGAGGTGAGTTTCGTGGCTCCGTATGCCCATTAGAACGAAGCTTCATTGCGAAATCACTGGAGAAATACGTCTTTCTTTCTACCTCTCAATTTCTCTCCCAGCTTGTCTTACGCTTCTCTGTGTTTGTCTCTTTTTCCGAGAGAATTTGCTGAAACACAGACGCATGGCAAAGTGGAGGTTTGTCTCTCAATTGGTTTAAAATGAGTCAAAAGAAATTCGCTGTTAAAATCTTAATTGATCACGTCAGCTAAGTAAATCTGGGACACGATATGTAGGATTATGTAACAAAAGCTGAAAACGCAATTTTTTTCAGCTTGTAATTACGTCTGAAAATTTTGTGCAAAGATTTAACCCTTTTTGTATCTCGTCGGTCGAGTCGGGTATGGTTGAGTCATTCTGCGAGTCCCATACGCGGGGAGAGTCATGTTGGCTCTCCTTAGTGCGTAACCGTATTTTCCCTACCTGTACAAAAATGTTAGGGCTCTAATGACCTCGATGTCAGCAAGCCGTAAAGCCCCAATTTAAAAAAATAGTGTTTCATTCTGGGAAAACAGAATTTATGCAAAATCATGTTCTTATGTTTTTAGTATGTAATGAATAAAATGTACTTTTTTCACGTTTTAGATTCACAGAAACTATTTCGAATTTCTGTGTTTTGAGAGGTTTCAATGACAATTATTCTTTTACTTTTGATATTTTTTATTCAAAGAATTACCTCTTTTTCCTCTTTCTCGGAATATATTTGGTACAAAATGTGTTTTAATGTTATCAAAGTGCAATTAATAAGACGTTCTTTTCTTTCATACTTCACGTTTATTGAGTCTTTCTCGTGTTTCTGTATATTTTGAGGTTACTAAAGAAACGATTTTTTTAAAAGAAGTGAACCATGAGTCACTCTTGACAGACGATTGCGTCCCCCCTCTTTCAAATCCAATTATTCCAAATTTTTTTGTTCCTCTACTTTTACTCCATAAATTTTGCCTCATATTTTAGAGGCATTCTCCTTATCAACTAACTTCCCCTTTTGCATTTTATGAATCCATACGTTTTATAAATTCTTATTTTTCTGGTCATTTAATCTTAAATATATTTTTGGTGTGGGGATCGAGTGCATTATTCGCTAACAAAATGGCTTTTCCTAGTCCCATTTTTAATTTCTTTGAAATCCTTCCTTAATTGTTAGTATTCTGTCGTACTTTTTGTAGATCCTTTTCCATATATCTTTCTTTACTTCCTAATCTTCAAATCTTTTTGTAATTTCTCTTACTCTTTCAATATTAGACATCTTATGTTGGTTATCCCTCGAAATTATTTTTCTCGATTTTATATTTTCTCTCATATGTCTTCGCCGTTTTCTTTATCGCCAATTATCATGCCCTCTCTTTTTCCCTTATGTCCTCTTCCTCTCAGAGCCGATAGCAGTAAAGCAGCCCGTGCCCGTCGCGTCGCCATCGGATGGCAGCCAGGAGTCGACCCGTCCCGCTTTTATGACGGTCGTAACGCGCGTGCCCCTTCTGCAAATCCCTTCCCCGCGGGGGAGCCCCCCTGAGCGTTCTTAACAACCGGCGTTGCATGCTCGACGAGTGCCATAGTTTTTTTTACGGTGCCGTCACGCGGCTGCTGGAAGACACCTTGATGGCGAGCTCTAACCGCTCCGGCAGTTAAAAGCGCGGGCATGAATAAGGACGAACGACTGCACGTTACTCCGGGTGAACAACGCGCGTCGAGTTATTGTTTTTTTTTCCGCGCGTGAGGCAAAAGATTCCCAACACGACCGAGTCATTTTGTTTGCGTTAAGATGTACAGGTGTTGGAGAGACGACGGAGAAGACTCATTATGCTAAAACATCACTTTATGTTTTTCAGTGACGGGTTTACATTGCATTGAAGTGTTTCTGTAGTCAGTTTTAATAAGGATGTTGAGGATGAATTGTGTTAAGCGTTGTCTTTTATGCTTCCTTCGGACGCTGCTTTGAGAAGAAACGGAGTTGCGGGGAACAACTTATTCCTGAATCTATTGCTTTAAAATATATTTTCATTGATTTTGTTTAAGATAGAAAAGTATTCAATAATTCGTCACTGGATGATAAAAAACCCCAACAACAATGCTTTAACTTTTATCAAATTTTGTGATTATCTTAAAAAATTTATTGAAACAGATATAATATAAATTTATTAATTTATTAAATATACTTATTTTAAAAAAACGCAGTGACTTATTACTGAAAGACGAGCAGAGAGAAACTAAGATGAGTATGTGATATGATATGCCAATGTTGTGTGGTCAGAAGAGCGGGCGATAGGAGACATCATTAAAAGCAAGCGTTGTGTGTGGTTGATAATAATGTTGAAGATTAATAGCTGTGAGGTAAGTAGAAATTCGATTTTCATGTTAAGTTTCGGAAGAGCTATGGCAACGTCTTCGTTTCTACCTAGAACCGGAAGAACCTGGGTGATTTATTTGGTAAGACTAGGTTTGTTAATATTAAATTTTCTTTAGTGTAGTCCAAGGCAAAACTAATTTCGGGATCTTGCATTCCCTTAAAACTCAACCCGTTAATATGTGGTTACGACCTCAGGCAATTTACCTAAATGTAAAAACATTTGATAAACAATAAAATATTGTTAACGTATTAATTAATGTCGTGCCATCTTGTAAAGGGCATGAGAGAGTGCGGTTACACATATCCACATGTAATACAAAAGAATTGAGAGGGAGTCTTGTTGGATTGCTTGGGAATGTAGAATTTATCTGACTGACATTTATGTGGAGAATGCAAGCGTTACCTTAGCTAGTCAGATTCTTCTCAGCTAGTCCGATCATAGGACCGAAAACATATTATATTGATATATGTGAAGAGACAAATATACTGGCAAGCGGCTTAGGGGGGATGGGCACAAGAATCATCGTCCCTCCCAAGAATTTTACCTCAGCAGTAACTAAACAAAAAACTGCTAATAACAAAACATTCGAATGTTTGCATTTCCATTTTAGTATTATTGTATTCAGTTATATAGTGTTTCAATATTATTTTGTTTTACATTTCTTGTTTAATTTTTTTTATTAAAGTCAGTTCGTAGAAGAGTCAGTACAAGAAAATGGATGCGTATCCGGGCATCAGTCAATTTTTAGTAACTGATTTTCTTATTACTACCAACATGTATTTAACTATAACAATACGAAATATATTTAATATTATGAAAACTTGTCGACTCTTCAAAAATATTCCATATTGATATGAATCCCTGTCACGTAAGCCATTATGTTATTTGGACAAATACATAATTCACATTTTCGCATGCAGATTTAGTGAATATTATTGAACAGCAACTAATCTAAAATTTCAGTTCAGTTAGTATTTTAGGTCATACAACATCCTATATCTCAAAAGTTATTTGCCATCTTTATTAAATTTGTTACTGGTCGCAAATCTTTGGAAATGAGGGAAACATTTAATTCAAAACAAGAAATGGCTATACACTATTTTCTCCTTTAAAAAGATTTGGAAATTTTTGTCGTTAAAATCTCGTAAAAGTACGGAGAAGCACGTATATTTTTAATTTACAGACTAATTATTGTTAATTATTGAAAATCTACCTAAATTTCTTTTGAACACGTACTATGAAATCTGATTTTTTTATTAGTTTTTGGATTCTCCCCACTTTCCTCGAGATTTTTGGAATGTAAAAATTACGCTTTTCTTTCCCTCATTGAGGCCGAGGGTTGATGATGCAATGGCGAAAGACGTGTTTGCGAGGGACAGTGACATGAGTGGTGAATGTGGTTTTGTGTTTCATCGAGAGTGATGATTGCGTGTGGCGACGCTGAGTGAAGCCGGGATGGAACCTGAAGAGGCAGTGCCATGAGGAGGGAGGTAGATTATGGAATCGATAGGTCATGTGACTGCGACTGGTCGTTGATGGAGAGATTAGTAGTGGAGCACGACCGCATTTATCTGGGGAAGGGAAACATCGTCTGCGTTAACAGAGTGGTGGTTTGCGAGGCATCAAGATACTCCGAAATAAGGCATGTGTTGCAGATGTTGTTAGGTGGAGTAATTTGCGGTGCAAGGGGATCAGATAGTTACTGTTATCCAGCTCTTAACAGTGTGAATTAATTTTACGTCACTCACTCTTTGATTGTCTATATAATCTATTAAGTTTTCATTCTAACGTCAAAATGCAAAGACGTACAGCACGGAAGTAACGATGACGATTTACATATAAGGCAGACAATAGAAATGTAAAATAAACCTACTTAATAATCCATGTTTTTTAAATTTGACATGTGAATTTCACCTTACTTGTTACTGGCATATCAACATTTGATATATGTATAGTACAACCTAATGGAATATGATGAACCTGAAGACGATGCTAAATTCTTAACATCGAAACGTTGTGACCTAAACCATAGTGAATATGTGATTTTATCCATCATGTGATCTTGATAATAAATCTGTATTGTATTTTATGAATGATTGTCTTCAATGTGTATGTACATCGAATGCAATATTAAGAGTGTGAATTAATATTTTCATTTTATATAAATATATATTGTGATAATTTTAACGACGATTACTATGTATCTAATACCGGACGTATGTAAATATTGAACCCCTCTTGTCTCAAAATTGTATCACCCCAATGCATAACCAAAGAGAAATATAAAGTCGAATTTTATTGATTCTAATATTAACTATAAATTATCTTATACAAAACAGTAAAAATAGTATAACAATGATACGTAAGTGGTTGTGGAATCTGATCTTTCGAAGAAAATTGACGGATGACTTTCTTCTGTTTTTTAACCAATTTATTCTTATCAATAGAAACATGCTTATACTAAAGTATCATTGACATAGTAAATTCCAGTCATTTTATGAGTACAGTTTTGTGATAATAAATGAGAAGAGATTCTTGTAAGAATTTATAATATTCTACCAATTATTACACGGGTCTTTGAAAATAATTATTTCATTTATTTATTCATCGTATCCGGATTTCTTCTTTGCCGGGAAAACCATTTCCACTCATGGGGATGGAATGAAGGGTTGGCTTCTGTGAGCGGAATTCCTTGTGCTCTGTTCTGTGAGGAGGGACCTCTAGAAAGGAAGGATTCGACAGCTTTTCCCTCCGCGGTCAAAGCACAGGGCCAACCAACACGACCGGAAATGGCTTTCACATCTTCCGATTCACCAGATATCCAGCGATTGAGTGTTGGGAAGTTTCGTTTTGAGATCGATGAAAAAAAAAGTGCCTTAGGATGAATTCAGTGAATTCTCCATTATCGGCGGTGTTAAAATGTGGAGAATAGAATATGGACGCAGAACAAAATGTTAAAATATGGAGATTAGAATTTCATTTCATTGAAATACTTCTAGATAAACTCATTAACTGTGGAGAGATTGGTATTCCATGAACAAAATAGAAAAATAACGTTATAACCAAACAAATTCTAATATTAACATCTAATTACAACAATAAAATTAGTTGACGGCGGCTCAAATCCCATGTCGAAACGTTGTGTTCTGAAAAAGCACAAAATAAACGTAATCGTCCATTGAAATGTCGTAAGTCTTTATTTATTTGTATCCAAACAAATTTAGAACATGACTTCAGATACAGAATCATTGCTTTATTATTTTTCAAGAAATTCGTAAATTATTCAATTTTTTCTTGTATTTTCAACAAAATCCATTTAGTCAATAACTATTCCAGTAAATAATTGATATCCGCACAGCATTAAATGAACATATGAATTAAATGTATTGGCTGGATAGAAATACATTTAATGTTGTGTAATTTTGTTGATAATATATTCTGGTGCATATACATTTTCAGACTTGTTTCTACGAACCAACGTATAAAAGTAATATTCTCATGATTAACTTTAATAATTAATAATAAGAGATCATCTCTTTATCTATCATGTAAAAGTAATCTTAAAGTAACTTTCCAGGAATCAACGTCTTCTAAAATTAGATTAGATTAGTGACATACTGGATGGCATCATTCTCGTTTAAGGAACAACAGATTATCTCTGCAATTTCTGCTAAGTGAGGTTAATCACTTTGTCGCTCATTGAACCTTGTAATAAAACCTGCCTTTGCAATTGGAGTCTCTTAACGTGCGGAGAGCGTCGCAATGGACGCAGGTGTACCTCGTCTCGTTGCTGCGTAGATTTAGACTCTGACGAACACCATGCGAGCACGTCCCGCACGATCCCGGTGCGTGCTCATTCGTCGATCCCTGTCCTTTGGTCGCTCCTGGCCGCAGCATGACCTCCACTCATTGCATCGCCGCTTTCCGCAGACTGCGGACTAGCGGAGGGCAAGGCTACTAATTTTACAATTCAGAGGGATTGGGAAGTGCTTCATGTTGTATCAATAGTCTGGTAGTATCAAAGAACCGCCTGTGGTCACTTATCCCCCGTATGGGGTGTGACAAAGGTTCACCGGATCAGGCCAGGAGGATGTTGTATACGGACTTTGGGAGTCGAGGCGGGTGGTGCGGTGGTAGCACACCTGCGGCCAAAGCAGAGTGTTCCGGGTTCGATTCCAGGTTTACACCTGGCTGTAGACGATGCAAACTTTCCGCCCTCCCCCATTAGGAAGTACTCGGAAGTTGTGAGTTCACGTTGTATCAGTTACACTGGGACAAGGAAAAGGGGTGGGGACGAAAGATTTTCTTAATTACAGGAAATAAGAGACTCCAATGATGATAATTTTGTAATGCCAAATGAATAAAAATTGAGAAATATATTGGATGAAATATATTGTATTGTAGTAAATTAAAATATAACTTACCTATTCATTAATATTTTTGAAGTGAGCCGTCGATGTGAGTCGGTTTACGTTCTGACGGTGGGATACAGAGAAGGCTCTCAAGTATTTCTTTTCTTTTACTTTTCTTTTCTCCTAATTACCTACTTTTTCACTTTAATTGCTTTTACCTTCTTTACTGGCCTTCTATGTGTCCTGAACGCTCACCAATGCGTTTGCTGTGCATGGCGACCCGTGACGGAGGGAATGGGTGTCCTGGCGAGTTGAGGGGCCATGCAACCCTGGAAGGATTCCCTTGTATGCGTCATCCAATACGCTTGCTTTGGCCTCGGCTTCTTCTGGACGGGCGATCGGGGACTAACCCACCCCGTGGTTAGTGGGGACTCCGTGGTGGGTGGGGAACACGGGGATGAAATGAAATCCATACGCTTGAAAACAAACCCGTCCCACTTCCGTTCGCTCCTTCCCCCCTTTTCCCCTCTTCCTCTAGGAAGAGCCGACTTGTCGGTGAAACTGTGAACTTACACAGTTTCTTTTGTAAGGATAACTGCAGACCCACAAAGTCTCGCTTCCTATTAATGAAATGTGTCGAGGAAGGCAAGACATTTAAGTCAGTTAGCGCCGTTCGTCTTGCAAAAGCAATTGAAAAAATCGGAAAGCTTCAGTCTGTCTTGCGCCAGCGGAATGTTGAAATTCTGCTGGAGGCACGTATAGACAAGCAGATAAGTAGTTTTATGGCGCTGAAAGAAATGTCAAACTTTAAAATCAACGTTTCTACTCACCTCAACCTTAACTTGTGCAAGGGCGTCATCAACCACGACGACTTTGCACAAGAATCCGATGAAGATCTAAAGGCTTATTTTTAATCTGAAGGAATGGTTAACATCTACAGAATAAAGATGAAGGTGCAGAGAAAGTTCGTCCCCACCTCCACAATTATTGTGACGTTCGATCGTCAAGTCACTTCCGGAAACCACATCTTTTTGGTATTATGCCCTGCGCGTGTGCCAGTATGTGCCGAACCCTCTGCGGTGCTTCAAATGCCACAGATTCGGTCACACTTTCGATCGATGCAAATCGTCCTGCGTGTATTACGGTCAGTCTGCACACGAGTCGTCAACTTGCTCGTTTCCCCCGTGCTCTGTGAATTACAGGAGAGACACCCCTCCAATTCAAACGCATGCACGAAACATCAGATGGAGAAAGAGATCCAAAAGATCCGGGCTACGGATAGGATCTCATTCCCTGAGGTTACATGTCGTTACCAGATTGAACACCCAGTCAGTATGGTTCAAACGTTTACATCAGAGGCTAACTCTTCAAAACCACCTACAGCTTCCTTTGACTGTCTTGTGGATTTGGAAGAAGTAAAGAAAACAAAGATGTGTGATAATGTAGTGCAGGCGTCCATTCATGATCCTATCGCCTTCAAAGAGGCAATTATGGGGTGTAAAACAATTATAGCTACTAAATTTAAAGTTGTTTCAAAAACGTCAAAGTCTACCTCAACGTCGACACCTCAGTCATATATCACGTCCTTCAAGGAATCGAAGCCTGCCGCTAAACAGTCCCTCCGACGTCCAACTCGCGGTCGTTCTCGGCAGAGAAAAGATCCTCAAAGTCCTGCAGAACTGACTCTTTAAATTCAGACTCTTAATGTTGCAGCAACTTCTCCTAGTCGCCGACATTATTCCCGCTCAGGGAACAGAAATAGTGTAATTGTTATGTCCGATAGTGATCATTCTAGCAGTGATCACGGTGACTCTCCGGGGGAGGGGACCTCAGTGGGGTCTGATTTTATAGTCGTCAACACAAAGAAACCTGGACGTCGAGAAAAGAGCGAATAATCACCAAAATATGGCTCTTATTTCTTGGAATTTGAATGGCATTCATGTCCGTTCAGATAACCTTAAGCTCTTGTTGTCCCGTCGTGCTCCTCAAATAGTTTGTCTTCAGGAGAACAATCTACCCAACAGTTTGGAAGTTATGCTTGGGCTAAATGAACCGATTTTGATGCGCCTTTTTTAATTCCTCGTGGAATGTTGCCTTTGGCACAGTATTTGATCTTTATTCGTATGTCATTACTGAAATCCATAAATGAATAGGGACTCCTCCCACAAGTTCTCTGGAGGGTTTGGATTTAAATCATTCTTGCTTTTTCCTATTACTTAAATTTACTTTTCCCCCCTCTAAATTGACATCTTTCTTTGTTTTTTGATTTTATATTTTTTTTAGGAAACTGTCGCATCTTTTTTCTCGTTTTTGTATGTTTGGACTTACGGTATTTCAGGAGGGTTTTTAATGGATATGGTCGAGTAATTCGGCGAGACCCTCACGCGGGGAATGTCATGTTGGCTCTCCTTAGTGCGTAACAGCATTTTCTCTACTTGTGCAAGCATTTTGGGGTTCCAATGACCTCGATATCAACGAGCCGTAAGCCCCAATTTAAAAAGAAATTTTTTTTTGATGTGAATTAAAACATATGTATTACGATATTTCCAATATACTAAATTAATAATAAATGAATAAGCTTTATTGTCAAAAGAGGAGTTAAACTATTCTATCAACATAATATATTCTGAAATGTGTTTCGTTTGAGTACACCCACTTGTAAATAGAGTGTATTATCACCAGTATGAGATTTTATAAATATAAGCTTTCCATTCAAACTCATGTTTATCTTGTGGGAGAAAAAATGCACAATACTTATATACGTCTGTTCATATTAAAGGGGAAAATGCGCCAAGAATTTATCTCCCAGCAAATTAAAAATGTGTGTGAAATTAAGTCAAGTCATTTTAGCTAAATTATATTTCATTATATTACACCATACCCAGAAAAAACTAATTGGACACAAGTCCATAAATTGCCTCGCCCCAACTCCATTGTAGATTAGTTTTATTACTAGGTCATCCCGACGCATTTTTTCACTTATCAAATTTCCTTTCTGTCGTAAGGTTTCATAGCAAACTCTGAAGCCCTTAAGACTTGTTAATTTTGTTATAAGTATTTTTGAAAATATTATATAATACTAATTCCACGAGTGTAAAGGAATTGTATTTCGTATATATTTTTTATCTGCGAATCAACATAAAAATAACATTTTGTTATTCGGTGTGCAAACAGTAGATCGTTTCAATGTATTTTCCATGTTGGTTACGTGTGTTAAGAATTGTATTTACTTTTGCTGCATATTTCCGGAAACATTCCATACAGCGACGTTTTCATTTCAACGTTTAACATATTGAGCACGGTAGCGCTTTCGGCACAATAGCATTTGCCAGTTTCCAGTAAAAGCTAGTTTCCCACATTCACCTGAAAAAGCATGAACTGATTGAAAAGTGACGAATACAAACTATTAACTTGAATTCGTTGTGTAAAATATGACAATAATGGTATTTAGCAATATATTTATTATTATAGTTATAAAAATATGATAATTAAAGCAGATCTATTCGGGGTTGTAAACTATATAAATACATGTTTTTTTACAAAAATTTGATTGAGGTTTGATCGAGTGATATTGTATATTGAAAAGCAGGTAGTCTACCCATATTTAAAGATATTTTTTTTTGTTATTTCTAAAAAGTTTATAAATATATTAAAATGCTTAGTTACTTGTTATTCCTGATCACATTATCGTATTTTATAATTATTATTGCATTGGTTTCCTATATATTTGCGTATACGCCATTGTAAAGGAATTGGTGACTTATTGCTAATTTTAATTATAGTATTCTGCTCTCAATTACTAATGGAAAGTGAGTAAATACGAGAACGGTCTTTCTCTCATCTGCCTTTGATCTCTCGCCGCAATGTTATGAGTTTCAGAGTATGGATCAGTAATCATGGCGTTGGTGAAGCATAACATTTCGGCGTCATTAACATCGCGTTGCAGAGGTCGGAAGGGTGCGATCCAAAGCAGCTTTTGCGATGGCCGTGAAATATGACATAATGACCAAAGGGACTGAAATATGACTTTATTGATTGAACGTTACTTGGTTTGCATCCACTGGTCGAACTGGTGTGAGGGAGAAAATATTTGGTCGTTGGATCATTGAGTCAAATAAATTGCTACATTTTATTCCAGCCTGCAATAATAATCAACGTAACTTTCTGACATTTATTTCTTATCTCAACATAATCACCCTGTACATTCAGACACTTATCCCATCTCTTGACAAGTCCTTGGAAGCCGGTGGCAAAGAAGTCCTTTGGTTGTTGTCGCAGCCGACGAGTAACCTCTTGGATTACGGTATCATCAGTTTTAAAATGTCGGCCACTCAAATGATTTCAATCGTCATCGATCGTTACACTCCGGTTATTAAGAATGATTTGTTCCACACACTACTCTGTGGCTGTACTTGACACCTCCACGGAACTACCAGGACGCTTCCCATCTCTGATACTTTCCCTTCCCTTGTTAAACTTCTGAATCCAATTGAACACAGCTTTCCATGAGATATAGTAATCACCAAATTGCGGGATGTATTTCACTATGCACTTCTTCTGTGGACATTTCTTTGGTCCACAAAGAAACGCACAACTGCATGCTGTTTTTCTTTTGTACACTCATGCAATACAATCGCCATCGGACATTGGCTGCCTCTGACTGACTTCCGTGCCTACGAGATGTTAGCCTATACGACAAGCATACATTGCTTGCGAAAAATGAGCTCGTTATTAAAACGGTATAAGGGTTACTGAAGTTTGCAACTTACATATTGACTAACTCTCGTATGTAACAATCAGTTTATCAGAGTGTTTTAGTGCATCAAATTGTTAAGTAGAGTTAAAATAATTTATTTATATACTTGGTTACGAACTAAAATATTTTATACAAATGAACGACGCGACGTTACTGTCCTAGAAACTCCAGACATCGTCTAGTAACTGCAACATATTGTAAACTAGCTGAGTCCCCGCAGTTTTTCTCACGTGAATTTTGTAATATGTCTCTAACTTGATTCTTTCTCACTTTCCCGTTTCGTAAAATCCTTTCACATCGGATATTAGTTGTTTTTTTCGTGTCACGCTTTTCTCAACCCCCACCTGTCGGAGTGTCGTGTGGTCTGAATGTACATTGAAAATAGAATTATTCATCTCAGAACACACAACACACAATAACCATGGACTCGACCCTAATGTCGGTGTTTTTACGTTAATTTTACGTCTCGCCGCCCATTCCCAGACGAAGAATATAGTGCTCCCATGTGATCTCATCTCTAACGTAACGACATTGATGGTTGAAACATCATCTACCCTAAAACTATATATCCGATGAATTTGTAATTTTTTTATATTTCAATATTTGTTTTTGATTATTTTTATCAAAAAATACAACAACAACAAAAACAATACCCCCGTCACAAGGCTAGTGGTGTGTTTCTTTCATGAGGGCTGAGTTGAGACTTACAGGATATTGGGTTTTCACTATCAATTCAGCGACACCGAAAATTATGGACTCACTAGCATGTCATGTTCGATATTTTCGATACGTTCGCGGTATTTTTTATTTATTATTTTATTTAATGTTTTGTGGCGAGATTCGGGTCATTTGACCCGTTCTTCCATCTAACCGTGACGTGGGTAAGGGAAGAGGGAAGGAGTGATGTTGGGTTGCCAGGGATGTGAACATAATGGCATTGGTAGTTAAATCCACTAACACCTCGTCAAAACCAAAACTATGTAAACAATGCATTTATTAAATTTGAATATTAGTTTTCTATTCTTTTTATCCATAAAACTATTTCCCCACCCCCGGCCCAAGGGGTGCTGGTGGTATGTTTGTTTCATGAGGGCAGAGTTCAGACTTACACGATATTGGGATTTCACACCTAACTCAGCGACGCCGAAAATGTGGTCTCGTCATTGGTATCTATCAAGTTCGATAATTTTTGTGGCATCCCCTTCCCTAGAGGTGCTGGGGTTTATACGGGCTGATTTTGGATTTCAGCGTCTTCGGGAATGTCACTACTAATTGCAGAGGTCCCGAAAATTATAATCTGAATTCTAAAATCTGTCATTTTCGTTTATTTTTATTTTTTCATTCCTTTTCCAAAATGAGTATAGCGGATGACCGTGGACGTAAGCGGCATTGAGACATCTGCTCTTCTGAGTCTTAAAACAATACTTATTCAACTCATATATCGACCTTTTTTATAATTTTTACCTGTCCCACTCCTATCCTAGAGCCGCTAGGGGTATATTATCTGTAATTTGGACCAACTGTGTACACGTGCACAAAGTACGGGAGTACAAAGTATCGCAGATGCTCTTATCCATCTCAACGACACCGAAATTCGAATCTAATATCGGATTTTCCCATAAATTTTAGATGTCACTTTCTTCTCACCCCCTCCCAGAGGTGATAGAGATGTCTTACCCTCACACTAGTCAGATAGTCTGTAATCCGTGTATCATGTTTGGTTGAAATTGGTCCAGGTTCTTCAGAGTTATGGTGGGATACATACAGAGAACATTCCTATCCCTATTTCACCCGTTTAGAAATAGATTTTCGTAAAATCCTTTCTTAGCACATGGCTACATACTAAAGGGAATCCAATGCCAAATTTCAAGTATGTAGCAATATTAGCTTTGCTCGTGTGAATTTTGTAATGTCTGCGACTTTATTTTTTCTCATACCTCCATTGGTATCCACTGAGAATGTTAGCGATTGATGTCAGAGTTTTGGGTATACTCAGTTTTGGTGAGTATACTCAGTCTTCTATTTTGATAATGAAGAAAAAGTGTTAGGATAAGTTAGAAAAAACTTCTTTTTTCGAACACCCACTGAGAGATATTGTAGATTTTTTGTCGGGCTTTAAGGGCTCGTCAACAGCAAGGTCATTAGAGCCCATGAATATTGTGGATTGATTTCGGAGGCTAAATATTTGCCTCTGAATCTAATGTAACCCATGAGTGGGTGATTAACCCTACGTCATGGTGTCGGATGGGCTACGGCCTTCAACGTTTACCGGCTAAAACAAACCAAAACTAGGAAACAAACCAAAACTACAAATATTTAACGCGGTCTATAAGAAATCATTAACTTATGCTACAGAAAGCATACCTATAAATAAGAAAATAGAAAGCAGACTAACTGCAGCAGAAATGAAATTTCTTCGGAAAATAGCGGGCAAAACCAAGAGAGACTGTATAAGAAACACACAAATAAGAGAAGAGCTTAAGCAAACTCCATTAGTACACACGATGGAAGAAACTAGTTTAAAATGGTTTGGTCACCTGACAAGAATGGAAAGCCACAGAAAAACCAAGGCAATATTGCATGCAAGGCCAGAGGGGAAAAGAGCAGTGGGCAGACCACGAGGAACGTGGGATCAGAGCATTGAAGAGATACGTAGAAAGAGAGGAGCAACGGTGCAAGAGGTTCAGCGCAAGGCTGCAGATAAGAAGGGATATCTGAAATGGATAACCCGACGCTGAAAGGCAAAAGGGAGAGACGAAGAAGAAGAATATTGTAGAGTTAATTAAAGAACCAATAAGTATAAACTTTATATTCTATAAACTTATTAAGTATAAACTTATTATCCGGCGTAGCGTGATTTTTACTCATTCCAATGTACTTAAACACAGAGTAGAAATATCTGTCGTCTGTTGTATAAATAACTGTCAATGACTCAATGGTGAAATTTGTACAATGGATTTCGTGATTGCCTTTAGCTCTACTTTGGGTACAATTTGTAAATTAATATACAAACCTTCGATAAATTATTAAAAAGATGGTGGAAATGCTCAATTCTGTTCATATATCTTATTTTTTGGTAGGGAACAGTTCACCCTCGCTTCCCGCCAGTGGCATATCTAGACCGCAGACGGTGGGTAGGTGGGGGGCTGCTAACCGGGGAAGGATCTAGGGAGCATTTCTGTTTGAAAATCATGGTTTCACAACGCAAATTTTATAAATATCGTTTTTTATATAAAATACATCAACTCATCAAATAGATAATCAACAATTAACAATATTAAATATTAACCAAATGTATTAATTCTTTAAAGTACGCCTTTATCTGTTGATAGTTCCGGTAAAATGGGGGGGGGTATAGCCCACGAGAACCACCGCCCGACCTAGACTAAAAGAACACAAGCCGAATGTATTAGTTAGGTCGTTGATTGAAATTAGTGGGTAAGTAGTCTATAGACCCTCCACCCCATAGATCCGCCACGTCTTCCCACGAAACCCACTAATTTCAATCAACGACCTAACTAATACATTCGGCATGCGTTCTTTTAGTCTTGCTCGGGCGGAGGCTCTCGTGGCGTATCTCATTCCACAGCGTCAGCGCCTTTCGACCACCCACCCTGTATGCGAGCGCACGTACTCACACACCCCAATGACTCCGCAACCGCACCCACGCACATTCCTCATTCGCATTCCCACTCTTAACCAAACGCACATGCTTCAATGCTTTGAACACATTGTGAACGTGAGTCGAAAAACTAAACTTTAACTCAAAACAAGAGATTTGCTGACTTCCAGTCTTTGTTAAATCCATTTACAGTGCAATTAAACCGATTGCAAGAAAACCGATACGAGTTGATCCAGAATAATTACTTTAAACTTGCAGTCATTCTGTTACCGTCTTTTCTGTACGACTGAAAGAGTTCCGTTATAAAATCTACAGAAACTGATGGAATTACGCTAAAAAATTTATCTCGTAACCCGTATTGATCCATGAAAGTTAGTGCTGTCTGGTTGTGGCTTAAATCTGAGATAAACGCGAGTAAAATATGTGTGGGCGAGGTGGCGAATTGTTTTTCTTCATTATTGTCTCAAATGGAAAATGACAAAAAGGGATCAGTACATATTTTATGTAACCAAAATTTTATATTACACGTCGCTCATTTCTTAGAAAATAATTGATGTAAAGAGAAATTTTTTCAAAAAGTTGTAATTGAACATGATTTTAAATGTTTAACTTTTGGTTTAAAAGGATTTCTGCGGAAAATGTCTTTGAGACAAAGAATGTTTTCAAATTATAGATGCCAGCATCGAAACTGGAAATTATCTCACAAATAAGACCAGTTAATTAATGAATTCAACATACTACCTACATATTTGTGTTCTTTATCTAACTTCTCTGTCACGATGTGAGAACAAAATAGACCAATCCTCGAGTAGCAGTGCGTGACAGCAGTGGCGGATCTATGGGTGTGGGGGCTAAGGGGACAATAGCCCCCCCCCCTCGCGGACCTGATCTCTCAACAGATAGGCATATTTTGCCACTTTAAATAATTACTAAATTAGATTTCTGTTTTATATTTATCTGTTTGGTGAGTTGATGTATATTATGTAAAAGATAATTTGTGTTGTAAAACCATGATTTTCAAATAGAAATGTATCCCAGATACCTCCCCGGTAACCTCCCTCCCATTGACTACGGTCTACATCCGCCACCACTACGTGACAGTTTAGACCTGTTTTAGGTTGAAGGATTTGACATTTTTAATGAAAAAGATGAAGACCCTATGTCCTTCTTAATACATAAGAATTTTCTCGTTCAAATATAAAAGTGAATTGTTTCAAAGATGTTTCGTACGTTTGGGAAAATGAATTCCACGAAACTGGTAAACGTAAATATGATATTCTGCGTTGCTTCGTTGTTTCCAAATGAATCATTTGTTTACTAGCAATTCTGGGTTTGTGAATAAATCGCAACCCTGAAGTCGTTGACATGACTCCATTTTTTTTGTTATTCTCATAACAAATTTCCATTATAAATGAAGTGAATTAATTTGCAGTGAATACATTGCAGTGAATTCAATTAAATTCCATTAGTAAATTCCATTATTGAATGCATTAAATTCCACTATAAATGAAGTGAATTAAATGCTCCCAAACCTGTCCCCCTCTTTTTGCTCCCCCCTTTGCCCTCTTCCTCTAGGAAGAGGCGATTAGTGTCAGGAGCTGTCGACTTGAACAGTTTTTTGTTTTTTTTGCAAGGAAAGGGACCGGCCGACCAAGCCTCGCATGCTTGTCATGAGTTGTATTGAGAAAGGAAAAACTTTTACATTTGTAAGAGTGGTCCGTCTTGCAAAAGCTATGGATGAAGTTATGGGAAAGTTGCAGTTTGTCGTGCGTCAGGGGAACAGAGAAATTCTGCTGGACTCACGTACAGACAAGCAAATTGATTCTATAAGATCCTTAAAATAAATTGCCGGTTTAAAGGTGAAGGTGGCCACTCGTCCCAGCTTGAACTTGTGCAAGGGAGTGGGTAACCACGATGATTTTGCACAAGAATCTGATGAACTGAAGAAAAAAAANGTGCAAGGGAGTGGGTAACCACGATGATTTTGCACAAGAATCTGATGAACTGAAGAAAAAAAAATTCAGCTGCAAGGTGTCATCAATATTTACAGTCAAAAGGAATGTACAGGGGAAGCTCGTCCCCTCTTCCACTTTGATTCTAACCTTCGATTGGCGCTCTCTTCCACTTTGATTCTAACCTTCGATCGGCGCTCTCTTCCAGAGAGCATCTCCTGTGGGTTCTACACCCTTCGTGCCGAGTCCTGCGCTGCTTCAAGTGCCAGAGATTCGGTCACACATTTGACCGCTGCAAGTCATCTAGCGAAATATGTATTATTTGCGGTAAACCGTCGCACGAGTCGTCTCCTTGCTCGTCGCCTCAGTACTGTGTGAATTGTCAGGAAAATCATCCTTCCAATTCAAACACATGCCTTAAATATTTGATGGAGAACGACTTCCAGAAGATCCACGTTGCGGATAGGGTGTCCTTTCCCGAGGCCAGGCGTCGGTGTATGATAAAGAATCCTGTCGCAATAACAAAATCCTTTACAACATCGGTCAGCGCGAAGAAACCACCTACAGCTCCCTTTACCTTTCAGGTGAATTTCAAGGATACTCAAAAACCAACGATGTGCAACACTGGAACTCAAGCCAGCTTTGATGATCCTTCTTCCTTAAAAGCGGAGTTCCTGGGGTGCAACATAATTATACCTACAAAATATAAGATTACACCAAAAGGAACATCTGATTCTACCTCTACATCCGTCTCCACATCTACGTCTACTTCCACGACCACCGGGAAACCGCAGAGTGCTCTTAAAACATTCCCCCGACGTCCATATCGGGGTCGTTCTCGACAGAGAACTAGTTCCTCAAAGTCCCGCAGAGCTGACACTTTAAAGTCAGATTCCAATGTTGTTGGCTGTAGTCACCGACGATCAAGCAGCTAAAATAGTGGACTTCTTATGTCCGCGAGTGATCATTCCAGCAGTGATCACGGCGACTCTCCCGGAGAGGGACCACAACTAGATCTGACTATATAGTCATCCACAAAAACAAATAAAAACATCGCAGAAAGAGCAGATAAACTCCAGGCTATGGCTCTTTTTTCCTGGAATTCGAATGGCATTCATGTCCATTCAGATGACATAAAACTCTTACTGTCTCTAATAATATGCCTTCTAATAATATGTCTCTAATAATATGTTCTCTAATAATATGCCTTCAGGAAACACACCTCTTACCAAATCATTCCTTCTCTCGTGGTTACACCTGTTATAGGGCGGACTTAGAAGACGGTCTACGGGCACACGGTAGAGTCACTGTGCTCGTAGACGTTTCAGTCTATGCCAAAGGAGTCTCTATATCAAGCGTCTTTCAGACCGTATGTATAAGGGTGAGCCTACCATCCCTTACATTTACGGTTTGTAATATTTATATCCCCTCGGGCAGTCGTTCACGAAGAAAGATATTGCCGGTCTGATGGACCAGTTACCATCCCCATTTATTATCGTCGGGGATTTCAATGTCCATAAATCGATGTGGGGTTCTTCACAACTGCCCAAAGGGTGATATCATTGGAAAACTGTTAAATAGCCGAGATATAGTGCTTCTTAACACGGGCCACTCCACCCACTTCTATACAGCTTCCCGATCTTTCTCGGTGTTGGATTTAGCGATCTGCAGTTCCTCTCTTTCCCCAATCTTAGACTGGACAATTCTTGTCGATCTGTCTCGGAGTGACCAATACCAAATTCTTCTACATTTCAACGTCCTTTCCCCCTCGGTTTCACTCCCTCTCAGTGGATTTCGAAAAAAAAGCAGACTGGGATGTGTTTAAATGCAACATCAATCTTTTGGATGAATATTTCGCCGATGTGGATTATATGGCATTCAATTTCACCAACGCGGTTTTAAAAGCCGCCAATGTTACCATCTTTAAATCATCATGTAATACAAGGCATTGCCCTGTTCCATGGTGGAATTCTGATTGCGCAAAGGCGATCAGCGCTAGCAAGAAAACTGTAGCGCGGCTTAACAAGTATCCCACTGTTGAAAATCTCATTGAGTTTAAAAGGTGCGGAGCCAGAGAAAAACGAACTCTTCCAGAAAGTACGTCGTCCTCTTGGAAGGCTTACATTTCATCTCTTACAAGCTGTACTCCATCATCAAACGTATGACAGAAAGTTCACAAGATTCAAGGTACATGGCCCTCTTTCTCCATCTCTGCTCTTAATGTAAATCGACAGCTCGAAACTTCACCCGAAGTCATCGTTTGGGAACTTGCATCGCATTACGAAAGAGTCTCTAATTCCTCCGGTTTTTCTCCAACGTTTCTTCAACAGAAAACTCGCACGGAAAAGTGTTGCTTGGATTTCTCCAATTCCAGAGGCGAGGAATATAACATTTCTTTTATGGCGGAGCTGACCTCAGCCCATGCGAATTCGAAAGATACAACCCCTGGTCCTGATTAAATACATAACGTGATGCTAAAACGTCTTTCAGAGATAGGCGTAAATTCCTTCTGAAGTTATTTAACTGTATTTGGAATAGGCATACCGTCGCTGCTCAATGGCGTGAGGCCATAATTATTCCACTTCCGAACGAGAGAAAAGATCGTTCTAATCCGTCGTACTTTCGACCGATTTCTCTGACAAGCTTCGTTTGCAAATTGTTAGAAAGGATGATAAATCGTCGCCTTGTTTGGTCTCTGGAATCGCGAAACCTTCTTACCAATACCCAATCTGGTTTCAGAAAAAAGCGGTCAACGCTAGAGCATCTTGTTGCGTTGTCATCTACCGTCTCACCATCGTTTGTATTAAGGAAACACCTGGCGGACATCTTTTTTGACCTGGAAAAAGTTTATGTCACTACCTGGAGGTTCAGAATTCTACGCACTTTGCACTCGTGGGGATTCCGAGGCTGTCTTCCTCTGTTCCTGGAGAGTTTCCTATCTCATAACTCTTTTCGCGAATGGCTCGATACTTATAATCGGTATCATCCTTTGGAAAACCGTATCTCCGTCGTCGAGAGGCAACTGCAATTGGTTTTAAACCATTTACACGAGTGGAGCATGTCTACCGGCTTTAGTTTTTCTGTATCCAAGTCATGCTTTATGCATTTCTGTGGGATATACAATCTCCATAATGATCCAGATCTTTTTCTCGGGGGCCAACGTCTTTCTTTCGTTGACTCCGCACAATTTCTGGGTCTCATATTCGACCCCACACTAACTAGGCGCAATCCCGTTGTAATTCTCTCTTTCCTCCCTTTGCTTCTTAAGTGCATTATGATGGGGCGCAGACCGCACTTGCCTTCTTCGTATGTATTGATGTCCCGTTCGTTCTGTATTAGATTATGTATACCGTCGACACTCAGGACCCTTAACAGTATCCATTATGCAGGAGTTCGCATTGCAACTGGTTCTTTCCGCACCAGTCGCTGAGAATTCTTACTAGTAGACGCTAGCGAACCATCTCTTAACAATAGACGTGATATTATACTTGGATCTTATGGAGTGAAACTGATGTGGGTTTCAAATCACCCCACTTGGCAACACATTCATTTTCCAAAATTTATTTCATCTTACGCTGCAAGACTTTCGTTATCCCGCCCAGCGGGTATCCGTTTTAAACAACTGCTAGAGGAAAACGTCATCACACTACCTCCTCCAGTGAAATATCCACACTCTCACGCCTCCTTGGTTCTTCATGCAACCAACCATTGACTTTCGGCTGTCTAAACTTTCACAGCAAGACACTCCAGCTGCTGTGTACCAACAGCACTTCGGGGAACGAAAAAACCTTTATTTGGATCATATGTTCATATACACTGATGGCTCAGCAATGAATAATTCCGGTGGTGATGCTTTCGACTCTCATAGAGCCACCCGTTCATTTCACCTCCATTCCATGTGCAGCGTGTACACTGCTGAAAAATTTTCAATCCTTGGGGCGCTGAAGTTCATTCAACTATCTTTAATACGGTTTGTGGTTCTCTGCAGTGACTATTAGTGCTCTGTGGTAGTGTCTTAACTTTTCTCTTCTGACACTCTTACGCTGACAATCCAGAATCTAATATGCCATGAAGTATTTCAAAATTTTGAAATAGTACTTTGGTGAGTTCCTGGGCACTTGGGTATTGTGGGTAATGAAAACGCTGATGAGAGCAGTCCATGACCTTTCATCTGTTCCTACGTCATGTTTAAAAGTTGCCACAAGATCGTGTCTTCTTGGGACATAGCAAGTTAGCTATCTTACCCTAGGTCATCTCTTACGCGGTGAACCTCCGCCTGTCTGTGAAACTTGCTACACAACACCGTGGAACACTTTCTTTTGGAGTGTCTAAAGTACAATACCAGCCGACAGCGACACAATCTACCGGACAGTTTGAACGTTATGCTGGGACAAAATGAACCGATTTTGATACGTCTTTTTAGATTCCTTCAGGAATGTGGCCTCTGGTACAACTCTGATCTTTCTGCGTATGTCATTACTTAAAATCCTACACGAAACGGGCTCCTCCTAGAAGTTCTCCGGAGGGTTTGAATTTAAATTTCTTGTTTTCCCTTTTCTTTGAATTTACATTTTTCTCTTTTTAAATGTACTTTTTTCTTTCTTTTCGGGTTTTATAAAATATTAGAAATCTTTTGTCTCTCTCTTTTTACTCTCTTTTTGTTTGGATATATTGTAATTCAGAGGGTTTTTATTGGGTGTGGTTGATTCGTTCGGCGAGTCCCACACGCGGGGAGAGCCATGTTGACTCTCCTTAGCGCGTAACTTCATTTTCCCTACCCGTTCGATATTTTAGGTCTCTAATGATCTCGATATCGTATTTATGTATAAATGTATTTAAATGTATAAATGTATTTATATTACATTGTATTTATTTTACTTTATACACATATAAGAATATATTTTTAATATTTTTCCAGTTTGTTTAATTTTTAAATCGAATAATTCGCAGGTAAACAACTTACAATAGTTAAACATTGAAAAATCGTGTGTTGAGCCTTTGTGACCAAATTTAATAGCATGAAGATCGTACGGTTAAACAGATTTATTAATTTGATTAAGCGAAGGCAAATTAATTTAAAAAAATACGTAACCCTGATATTTTTACACATCTTTCTTGATTGTCTGTTTTAAGATGGATATTTCCCTTCCAAATTACATAATGAGTTTAATTGTTTTAAATGACATTGAGCTACTGAAGATGTAAAATGACCGTTTACCACTTCTTAATAAATCTTATAACCCACTTTCCTAGTATTTTAATTATTACATAGACAAAAAAAGAAAAAAAAATAATAGACAGATCGTAATTGTGTTTTTGGTAGTCATTAACTTACACTGTTCTCCCTTTTTCACAGTTATTCATGTTGTCCTTTTCTGTATCCTTTCTTCAAGTTTCTTTATTCCGTCCAAATCCCGTTTTGCATGACTTAAAAAAAAACTATTATTGGGATTAATATCTTGCTTCAATCATACTGTCTCCTAACAATGGCTGATATACTTGACCAACCAGATACCCATTATAAATAATATACTTGCGTATTATATATTTAGGGACTCTAATGACTTTGATGTTGGCGAGCCTTAAAGCCCCATTAAAATAAATTACATAATTCAGCATTATAGTGGTATTTTAAGAAATTACAATACCTACTAAATCCATTGATTCCAAAACCTTGTGTATCATTGGAAAATATGAAACGTGAGAAAATATACGGTTTTTATTTCGAAATTATTTAAAATTAGACACAATCACTCCTATTGTTGGAAACCTACTTGCAAATTGAGCTCCTCCCACCCACGCGATATCAAATTCACGCTGATAGTGCTGACGCAACATTTCTGCATTAGCGTCGTGCCAGTTGCATTATGTAGATTCGATAGAACTCGATCGATACGGTTGACAATTCTATTTGCTCTCCGTTTATTGGCATTATTGTAACGTAATCACTGTCACTAATTGTTCGTCAGATATTGAATTACTATGTGGGTAGTGACACGTATCTTTTCCACTTCTTGATTTCAACTTTATCGTGTCTCGTTTCATCTGTATCTCTAGAATATTTTGCCATGAATGATTGAATTATAGAGCACAGGGATTAGGAAAAGGGGGAAATATAGATACGTCGAAATTGCGTTGCAGATCCAAAATGCTAGTGATGTAGTAGAGACAGAATATATCATGTATTTTATTTGTGTGTTTTAATTAAAATGTTTCAGTTTTTGTTTGAAATTTATCTCACGATCACTGTTACTATAATAACCATTCTTCACCATCTCTTCTTACCGTGTTCCAATTGTACGGTATCAGAATTCATAATTTTGAATTTGCACTTTACGTTTTATTTTCCATTATTTGTGAATCCCAAACTTTTTTTTCACACGATTTACATTCTTTAGCGTTACTTAGTTCACTGTGATTGTTGTCGGAATACAATAAGGCTATATGCTAACCTCATTCACATAAATATAGTTTGTAATCCTTGGCTGCCAACGTGGAATATGTGTCCCACTGTTACCGACATTTTTTTAAATACTTAAAACCGAAATTCAATCAAAAATAACTGACATTATTTAATGAACGTGGTCTGGAGAATATGTCTCATATATGAACTTACTAAAATTTATTGCCTAATTCAGAGAAATAAAGTAACAAACTGCGTTATTTAAAATTCTCGTTCACTTTATTNATTGTATTTATTTTACTTTATACACATATAAGAATATATTTTTAATATTTTTCCAGTTTGTTTAATTTTTAAATCGAATAATTCGCAGGTAAACAACTTACAATAGTTAAACATTGAAAAATCGTGTGTTGAGCCTTTGTGACCAAATTTAATAGCATGAAGATCGTACGGTTAAACAGATTTATTAATTTGATTAAGCGAAGGCAAATTAATTTAAAAAAATACGTAACCCTGATATTTTTACACATCTTTCTTGATTGTCTGTTTTAAGATGGATATTTCCCTTCCAAATTACATAATGAGTTTAATTGTTTTAAATGACATTGAGCTACTGAAGATGTAAAATGACCGTTTACCACTTCTTAATAAATCTTATAACCCACTTTCCTAGTATTTTAATTATTACATAGACAAAAAAAGAAAAAAAAATAATAGACAGATCGTAATTGTGTTTTTGGTAGTCATTAACTTACACTGTTCTCCCTTTTTCACAGTTATTCATGTTGTCCTTTTCTGTATCCTTTCTTCAAGTTTCTTTATTCCGTCCAAATCCCGTTTTGCATGACTTAAAAAAAAACTATTATTGGGATTAATATCTTGCTTCAATCATACTGTCTCCTAACAATGGCTGATATACTTGACCAACCAGATACCCATTATAAATAATATACTTGCGTATTATATATTTAGGGACTCTAATGACTTTGATGTTGGCGAGCCTTAAAGCCCCATTAAAATAAATTACATAATTCAGCATTATAGTGGTATTTTAAGAAATTACAATACCTACTAAATCCATTGATTCCAAAACCTTGTGTATCATTGGAAAATATGAAACGTGAGAAAATATACGGTTTTTATTTCGAAATTATTTAAAATTAGACACAATCACTCCTATTGTTGGAAACCTACTTGCAAATTGAGCTCCTCCCACCCACGCGATATCAAATTCACGCTGATAGTGCTGACGCAACATTTCTGCATTAGCGTCGTGCCAGTTGCATTATGTAGATTCGATAGAACTCGATCGATACGGTTGACAATTCTATTTGCTCTCCGTTTATTGGCATTATTGTAACGTAATCACTGTCACTAATTGTTCGTCAGATATTGAATTACTATGTGGGTAGTGACACGTATCTTTTCCACTTCTTGATTTCAACTTTATCGTGTCTCGTTTCATCTGTATCTCTAGAATATTTTGCCATGAATGATTGAATTATAGAGCACAGGGATTAGGAAAAGGGGGAAATATAGATACGTCGAAATTGCGTTGCAGATCCAAAATGCTAGTGATGTAGTAGAGACAGAATATATCATGTATTTTATTTGTGTGTTTTAATTAAAATGTTTCAGTTTTTGTTTGAAATTTATCTCACGATCACTGTTACTATAATAACCATTCTTCACCATCTCTTCTTACCGTGTTCCAATTGTACGGTATCAGAATTCATAATTTTGAATTTGCACTTTACGTTTTATTTTCCATTATTTGTGAATCCCAAACTTTTTTTTCACACGATTTACATTCTTTAGCGTTACTTAGTTCACTGTGATTGTTGTCGGAATACAATAAGGCTATATGCTAACCTCATTCACATAAATATAGTTTGTAATCCTTGGCTGCCAACGTGGAATATGTGTCCCACTGTTACCGACATTTTTTTAAATACTTAAAACCGAAATTCAATCAAAAATAACTGACATTATTTAATGAACGTGGTCTGGAGAATATGTCTCATATATGAACTTACTAAAATTTATTGCCTAATTCAGAGAAATAAAGTAACAAACTGCGTTATTTAAAATTCTCGTTCACTTTATTCTAGTGAAGTTAGGAGACATAAAATTTTCTTATTGTCTCCAAATGAATATATTCAAAAATTTCGACATAGAGGAATTTTAAAATATTTGCAAAAATTTTCTGATACCTCACATACAAAAATACACATTTTTTTCGTCAGTCACAGTTTTCCGCGCACATGTTACGTACTTTTGTGGCAATGGGAAGGCAAATTGTATTGCAACACAATTTGCAGAGTGGCAACTTGCTCTTCAGATTTATTATCATTAATATTCACTTTCTGCTTTGGTATCAGCTCAGACATGTTGAAAATTTTCATTATTGCAGACGACACGAAAAAACTGTACTAATACAAACGGCGACGCTCGCTCGTTGGAAGTTTCGCTAACACTGACGTGGAGGCCCTGGGACTTCGTACCAAATTTATAGTTTATAGTTCATTTTTCGTGGTCTGTCAGTCAGTCAACGCATATATAGATTTACTTTGCAATATTACACTCCATTTACAATGTTTTTTTGGGGGGAGGGGGAAAGTAATGATGCATTGGTAAGGAAAAAATTATTTTCAAGAACCTTACACTTAGGCGATTTTGAAAACAAAACTGTTGTAAAAATAATGAAAATAACGCTAAGCAAAATTAGAAAAAGTATTAAATCAGAGAAAACATAATACTATATAACGTTTGAGAAAAAGACTGATGCACTCATTCCTAGTTATTTTATCATTGAAAGTATATTCAGTGTTATGTCTATCTTCCAAATGTACGACCATTCTTCATAAGTCATTACGAGTAAGCCCCCCCCCCCCCCAAAAAAAAAANTGTTAAAGAACGTTACCCAAAACTGCAGGTCTGTCCATTTTTGCTTTTGATGCTCTGTGAAATATACCGTGCTATATGTTGGACTACCTCATGAGTGTTTTTAAACTATTTACATTCCTCCAACCCATTGTCTTTCTCCGCATCAATACCTTTAGCCATTTTAGACGGAATTACTTTCTTCAATCAAACATCCTCATTATAATCTTGGAATATATTTAATAGAATTCTAGGAGAATAAGAGTGTACACTAATACAGGCTGAATTTAAAAAGAAAAAATAAGAGGTTCCGTTTAAACAACATAGCCTACATTTTGTAAATCCAGTTAATTTTAAATCGAATATCTAATTGGAACGGTTTAGTAATACACATAAACCTTACAATTTAAGTGTCCGGGTTTGGCCACTTGCGGCTATTGTTCAATACACCAGCCGCTCGAGTGTAATTCTTCAATACTTACGGTATAAAAAAATAAAATAATTCTGTAGTTAGAAAGAACTATATAAAAAAATTGAATACTAAAATATTTCAATGACATACTGTAAATTGAATTATTTATAATTGTTAATTAAGATGAATCATTACATACCACTCGACGGAAAATTAGAGACTATCTTCGCTAGAACATGGCGATCAAGTTGTAACCTAGTTCGTACCTATGTTTCGATATAAACCCCATGATCCCATGTCGCTTTTCTAACTTGAGGTAGTTAGTTATGTTGACTTTCGGTGACGTGATGACGAAAACTCCCTTCCTCATAATCTCTCCGGACCCTTAAGATGGATGAGAGGCCCGTGTTTGCGGAAATGCCCTTCGGGCGCTAATGATTATGAATTATGTATGAAGATCGGCAAATTGCCACCTCAAATAATTGTGGAGCAATCTGGGCCCGCGCGGGTCATCTATCATTGTGTTTGTTACTTCGCTCGCTACTTGCGTGAAGTGCGTTCCTTCAGGCAGCCGGTCGCATGAGCTTGCTTTCATCGTGATAATTAGACAGCCACGCCCTTCAGTCACTAAGAGTGGACTAATTTTTCACTGGGCGCCATTAGTGAGATGGCCATTAGATGTGAACTTTTTCTTTTGGTTCTGAAGGATGAAATAAGAAAGATGTATCTTTCGACTTTCTCCTACACCAAATCATGGTAATTGGTAATTGATATGGTATCACTAATTATTAGTAAACCAGTAAAACAAGAATAATAATGTTTCCATAGTTGGTCAAATTCTTTCTCAATGCGGAATAATCACTAGCCCCAAGACGGCAAAGAAAAAAATATCTGATGCCACAAAGGACAACGATATTTTTTCTGTACTTCTTTTGTCAAATTCACCGTTTATGATTTTGCCTTTTGAACCTTCAACTTTCACTAGTATGTGTAGGGAAAACGTCAAATCAACAATATAGATACAAAATTACTTTCATAACGCTGTTAGCTACAATATAAAGAAATTATTCAAAAATATATTCATTTTCTCTTGTTCACATATTTGAAGCAAATATTTTTGCATCTTGGACGTTTGAGATAAGTAAAATTCCAAAGGCAGTACTTGAATAATACATTCTTGTACTTTTCCTTCAACTATAAAGTTGAAAAATAACTCAGATTCGGATGAAAATGTAAACTATGCAATGGTGTTTTTTTTTTAATTTTCACATATTTACAATATAAATTTCTCAAAGTCTGCGCAAGATTTTATTTTAACGCATTTTGCCTTGTTATTCTGAGAAATTAGTATTTGTATATCTAATGTAGTCTTTAAGTATAAATATATAAATAAGTAATAATAAAATATATAAATAAATATTTATTTGTATATCAAATGTAGTTACTTAAGTTGATGATTTATGCCAACAAAAAAAAGTTAGGAGTAAGATTACACGACATTTACCATAAATCACACTGGCAGTTGTTGATATGGTGTCTACATTTCCCCCCATTAAATTAGTTTGATTCATGAACCTCATTAACTTCATAGTTTGATTTATCTATCGCTCACATAAATTGCAACTAATTATCAAATATTAATATATGTTTATAAAATGATATATAGCATTGATGGATTGAGATATTAGGACGCTTAGGCGAATGTAATCGTATATTCCCATCGATCCCGATAGGGCGAATCACGCATTGTTCGAACCATCGGAACAGTAAAATTTTGACTGTGAACTGTTACATTTTTCTTAATAGTTTTCGTATTGTGCAACTTAGCTATTGTGAAAATTTCATATATATGAAAATTAATATAAAGGTCAATAAGGTTTTCTACAATTCGTGATTTCCCTTGCAATCTCTTGGAAATCCATTGCTTTTTATTTACGTCTCGGAGTTTAATCACATTAGAACATGCAATATAACATGAATGCATTCGATGTATTTCTTTTAAAAGAATTTCTTAGTCTACAACATCGTATTGTATAATTAATAAATTAATGTGAAAAAGAAGGGGGAAAGAAACAAGAACAGTTCAGTAAATAATTTCCAGTTTTATTGATCTGCCGCGCGACTTGATATCTTAATTAAAACAACATAGTCAGATCTCGCTGATCTTGTTTTTCTTCTCTTCTTTTTTATATCTATTAGAGGAAAACAACAGAACGTTGAAGGATTTCTTGTTAGGATGGAACATTCCTGATATTCTCGTGGAGTATAAAATAAAATTAGTAACAGCTCTCCGTTTTGACCCATAATTCTGAACTTGTAAGGTTCAATGAACTTCTAAGTTGCTCGGGGCAGTGATCCAGCCTACACTGCCAACGCAATATATGCGCGTGCCAGGCGGCTGCTTCTACCCGAACCACAGATATTTACTTATATCTTTTGCTCACATATCGGTCGAAGCAGGATAAAATAAGCGTAGCATATACGTAGTATATAGAGAGTATTGTAATCATGAAAAAAATTCGAAAGCGAGATTTCGACGGAAATATTCGTTATGGTGACCCTTAGTCTGAAAAAATTGTTTTTGACATAACGTTCGTCCCTCTGTCCTTCTGTGCGCAGTGGTTCTGAGTAAATGAATGAATCAATTTAATTAGTATTTCGTATTTACGGTAGAATTGACTTGTCAGTGCACGTGCTCTATTTTTTTTTACTTTGAAACAAAGGGTACTTCACATGAAAGTCAAAGTACTCTTTCGAATTTACCTAAAAATTAAAAAAAAACGACTGAATTGGTTTTGCTTAAATTTTCTGTAGGTAACGTACAATTAGTATGCATTAAATATGTATTAGTGGTATTTCGCTTGAAAGTTTGGTATAGACAGTAAAATAATTTCTGTCAACTACACTTATACATTAGTTTACTGTTTCAAGCAGCTTGAATAATCTTCAGCAGTGTAAATGGATCAGTCAGACGTAGAATACACTTTTCGTAAACTAAAATGAAATATATGATAAAATACATATGAGGACAGCAAACGCACTGCAGATACAAAAATACATCAATTTATTTCTACAACGAAATTACATTTACATAACACTTTTACAATATTTATAAGACTGATGTCGCTATATGTTTTTAAATAATATTTTGCGTATTTATTTTATTTTCAAATTTTATATGAAAGACAGTAATAAGTTTATCTAGCGGCTTTGAGCATGGATAGAGCACTGGAAGACGACCATTTAATAGAGGACCAGCCAGAAATGACCTTTGCACTATATAATTTTTTCTCACTCTATGTTGCTGATGGAGAAACGTATATGATAAAGTTATGTGCAATGGTTTTGCACCACTGGTTTCAATTATTTTTAAAATAATAATTTGGTTTTTATCGTAGTAGATCCTAAATGGTGACACCAGTAGTAAAGCTTAAAGTAAAAGAGCTCGATCCACGATTCAAAAGGAAGACGCTTTTATGTAGCAGAATAAAACAAACAATAAAACACTAAAATAAAACATTAGTGAAGAAATATTGTTGGACTTTGATTATTTTTTAAATAAAATCTGTATCCGTCGAATTCGGAAATTTTATTTAGTTGTGTTTTGATGTATTGTAAATAAGAATACTACTTTTATATTTATATACCTATATCATTTATTGCTCCAAAGAAATTATCTTTGGGGCCAATATTACGTGTCTAATTGTCCGTGTATGAAAGAACATAACATGGTATCACGACACAATTTGAACGACGTGGGCGTAGAAGTACGGCTTCTCGTCCCGATGGCCCTTCGATCAATATGGGTTCGTGGTGACTACTGGTAAATAAATGATGGTAGGTAGTTCATTTTTGTTCACAGTTGATACTCCATAATTAATTCTCCAGAGATCTTCATGACTTCTAAATAATTAGTTATGTACTTGTGTTACTGTTATTAGTATATTATTTTTTCACTAGTAATTTATTCTATATCTGATGAGTACACTTAAGTGCTGAGTTGGAGGTGTTTTGATGGAACTGGAGACGGAAACTATCGCATATTCTACGATGCTGTTTAGATGATATTTTTACAGATAAAACAAACCATTGCAACTCATCTGACAGAACAGCTTAATAATAATGGAGCTCAAAACTCGAATTAAATACCAAAGTCAAAATATGTAAATTTCTCGAAATCCTGTGTCTCTTCTTTGAAATTAACATTACAAACTGTACGTATTCATAGTCTCATTTTTTTTAAGTTTAGTGTGCTTTAATTAGATTTATCCAAACATACCCCTCATCATTTGTATGTGAAAATTGTAACTAGATAAAGGTGAACTTCAGTGTATGAAATATATGAAATAACTATGTGTTAAATTATTAAATAATAAGCGTGGCATAATAAATTGACAAAACATGAGGTATGTAAATGGAAAATATTTTCAGTGCCAAAAATATTGTTCTACAAGAGACTTAAAAAACCGAGTAGACGCCGTACTTGGTTTTGGGAAATTGTGTATAATAACCATAGATTACTTGTTTGATGTGGTCGTTCATGGTGCTTTAAATATTAAATGTTATCTAAATTAAAAGTGTTGTGCTGAAACCATTGCATGTGCCAAATAAATAAAATAGGGGAAATGTTCTAAGTGCCACTTGTGTTTTCCAAACTCGCTCAATTACCACGGATAGTCTAAAAAGTGTATGTTCCACGCCTAATAACAATAATTTTTTCCCAGTCATTTCTGCAAACCATTGAATAAACAGTAAAACAAATAATTTCCTTACTGATATTGCATAAGACGCAAACTTGACAGTAGATGGAATAGGCAGTATGCTATAAAATAAATATCTCAAGGAATATCGTCCTTATAAAATATTTTATGTGGAACGTAATTATATTTATATTTTAAAAATATGTTTCCCTTCAGAAGGTTGTGATTATACAAAAATGTATGAAAGCTCAGTCCAAAGAACTGAAACACAAACTTAATTGCAGAACGTAAGCAACGAAAAGAAACACTACTGTGATATGACACATTGGCACTGTGATATGGCACGTAAATGTACTTAGTCGGATAAGTGTCTCCTATTGATAGTTTAATTGCTATGATGGAAAGCCTAGAACTTGACTCTCAGAGTTTTATCCACGTTACTCGCACGACGATGTAGACGCTAACTTTTGACCATCATAGCAATTAAACTATCTTATCATTGGCGTTGCCAAGAAGAATAATTTTCAAAGTATTTTTTCCTCTTTTTGACACTTAGAAAATGTACATTTGCGTGCATCGCTTGTTCTCATATTGTGCCGTCCAGTGAATTATGCGTTCTTCGTATAATGAGGTGCATCCCTTATAATGTCTAGTCACACAAGTAAGTGAACTTCAGTGGACCTCATCGAATAAAATGGTATGATTATTGATATTCTTAGAAAAAACTCTTTCTAAGAATTCTTAGAAAAATGTTCTTTTCAGAATTCCAATTTATGATATACATTAATTACATCGTAGTAACATTTCATTATCTCTTGAAAATGTCTGTTATTTTGAGAGCAGTTAACTAAAATGAATTTACTAACACTACTTAGCATGACGTTTATCCCAATTTGACGATTCTGTTCTCCAAATAATTCAAACCTCTCATCACTGGGAGTCTCTAATTTCTGTTTCTTCTCTATCATGTATTCTAAAAGTAATTATCTATGCAACATTGATCGAAGGAAACTGTAAATTTTTGCATGGATTAAAAATAGTTTCATTTGTGAAATAAAATTTGTGGAGGAAGAAATTATTAAATATTTCATTGTAATGAAATAAGAGAATGATGTAAAACAATTTTGATACAATAAAATTGAAGAACTAAAGTGGAATAGAAATAAAATATAGCAACTGTCAAATGAATAAAAGAGCAGTACATCGAAGATTATAACGGTAGATAAATGTCAGGGTACAGATTAGCAGATAGTACAAAAAACATGCTCGCAAGAGGGTATCAGCCCGACTGTCCACTTCCAAACTCACGACCACAGGAACAGAGGTTGAAACCGTGCTCCTTAACTTTTAATGAGTGTCTGTACATGGCAGCTTTGTCGCGGTCTATTTGAGATTATAACTACTCTCAGAACAAACAGATATTCTGAACGATTTGTCTGTCTTTTAGCTGTTCTTCTTGCCATTAGTTATGTCACTTTTCCTTTTTACTATTATATAACAGCCAACAAAGATAAATAATTAAAGATTTTTTGATGACGAATCTATACGTTTGACGTGGTAACATAGAAGTTATGATATTTAAGAGAAAACGTTTTTGCAAAGTTAAGACTACTCCAAACTCCGCTCCTCTTTTCGTGTTGCAGTTTGTATTAAAATTTTAGCTTACACGTCCCAATACACGTTCAATAGTTACTCATTATTTTTTTTCTCCATTGTAACAAACTTTACTTTCTCTAACATCTACACCTCCGAGTAAGTGATTTTAATGCCTCCAGAAATGATATCTTTTCCAGCAGAATTGAGATTTTAATTTTTAAGTACATCCTGCTCACGGAATTGAAGGAAAAACAATTTTTGTGAGTTCATTCGTGCAAAAACATATTTTCAAAGAATAATTGGTGCAAATTATCAAAGAAAACTGCTAACCCCTGCCAGCGGAATGCGCACAGAAACCCTAACAATCTCTCGGTTTTGGGAGTTATTCACTAGTTCTTTTTTCGCGTAATCATTCTCACGACATTGAGTACGCATTTATCCATCTTGATCTCGCTTCAGATTCACCTTCATATCTATTCCCTCCCTAACTGTACTCACATTAAACGTCGGAATATTTACTATTTTTGTGTGTTTTATAGTACTTTATACAACTATGTCTTTGCGAACGTTTTAATGACAAAATATAATTCTATTACCATTTTCTTATTGTGGAAATCTAGGATGTTTTACTTGAACATGGTCATTGCGTTGGTTCCGAGATGTATCGAAAAATTGTCTCAGCAATTTCGATTGAACTTATTTCAATGTGAAATCCTGCGATGAAAACATGATACAATGGGGGAATCACGTGACACATACGTGTCTGTCATCTGTTGTTTCGACCATTCGTAGTTCTCACCTTCTTGTTTCCTCATCCCCATCGCCACCTTGTTATGTTCGTGCCCAGCGGCTGCTCCCATCATCCCTGTGGACGAAGCATTGATCGGATGCTCTATTATGCGCCCCTCTCATCTCCGCGTCCATCACCGCACTGACCCGCGAAACCCTTTCTAATTATTCAAGAGTTGCCAATGGAGTAGAAATAACGACGCTCTCCCTTTAGTCATCTGTGTAAATGTCCTGATGCTGCACCTCTCGCATATATTAGTTTATTCAACTTACCATAGCTTTACATACCATACTAATATGCTAAGGTACAGGGTTTAGAAACAATAAGAAAGAAAATAGACCGTAAGAAGTTTTTCTTCTTCATTGGTATATGGTGTGCAAATAAATAAATAATACTCCGGATTCTACATGTGTGGCTAAAACATTTGTATGTTTCTAAGATGTTATTTTAAATAATATTCTGAGTTTAAGAATATAGCAAAAATAATATAATTTGCCATAAGCGTTGACGACAATAACAGGAAAACACTTCTATCATTTGGGTCCCATTAAACGCTGGAGCGTGTAAAATACCAATAATCCTCTTGTAGACACATCAACTTGTTACGAGAAAAACCAAGTTGATATCTCAATTGATTTGCGAGATATCTTGGAAGTTTTAATAACATTTTACTTATTAAAAATAGGATTTTTGAAACTTCCTTTCTAATTTGACATCTACAATAAGTAAAAAGAAATCTTCTAAAAGTTTTACGCTTGAATCCTTATAGCTTTGATAGACGTTGATCGTTAATCGGCGTTGAATATTAAAGGATATAAATATAATTTTTGTTAATATTGTCACTCTACAATTTCATTTGTCGTATGACGCAACTGTTGAATAGCCTATTTGTGCCACACTTCTCACGGAGTCAAGCGGGAGAATCACGGATTGAAGTATGTGAATCACGAAATTAGGCAAACGATATGAATTGACATATGCTTGAATTATTTTCGTTGTTTACTCTGATTGGACACTATTTTGACCAAAATACATCAATTCATGTCACATCCGCTCCTACAATTACATTTTCTCTACGGCTGTCTAGTATAACGTAATTCTTAAGAATTGGTAGTACCAACAACTCTTAAGGTCACGGTATTTGGGTGGTTTACCTTACTCCCTGAAAAAAAAAAAAAAAAAAAGAGTTTTTACCTCATTATAAATAAAGGATGATAAATATTCAGGATTTTTGAATTATCGTTCCATTTTGACAATGTTATTTTTAATTATCATTCGCACATGATATTACATACATTCATGGAAATTCTGCAGTAACTTTTCACACTCGATTATACTATTCCTAATCAGTGGGTATACATTTGCCAAAATTTCTCAATGGCCTGTTTTTTTTAGAAATAAATTTAAATAATTGCATGTTGTAGTTGAAAAAACTAACAAAACAATGTCCACTGTTTTATTTGGTGAACTACGATTTGTGTCATAAAATTAACTTTTCATTGCTGCTGTACTCTTTGTAACTCTGAAAAACAATTATACTTATAATGCGTATCCAGGTAAATTATGGTTCACAATTATTTCACTGATGAAACATTGTTTCTAAGAATGCAGTATTCGTGGATAGAGGAAATTATTTAACTTCCATGAAATTAGTATAAATAAAAATTATAAATTTAATATTTTGTGAAATGAAGTATTAAATTTGAAAGTACGAAATGACTTATACAATTTTTTCCTTGAATACATTTTATTGGAATTTAATACATTTTTCCTTGAACACATGGTATTGAAATTTAATATTTAACATTCAATATACAAAATGAGTTTCATTGTATTAAAAATGTAAATTACATTGTCAATTTAAATTTAATTAGTTGTCATTGTGACCATAGAGAAGTAGTGTGAAATTATTAATCCACTCGTATCATCTCTTTTTATTGGTCAATACACGTAAGTATTTAATTAAATATCGCATTATGGGGCTTTTTAATCCCAGATACGTACATTTTTTTTTCTATAGTCGTACATTTATTAGGTTGTGAATGAAAATATTACTAAAACGAATGTACTATGGCTGATTCCGGAAATTAATTTTCAGTTTAGATTCTGGATTAATTTCGTGTTAAAGGATTTAATTTTACAGTAGCTATTGTGAACTCGGTGTACAGATTATCTCATTCGGAAGTCTCTTACTAAGAAAAAACTATGTGAATTAAGAAATTAGACCTATATTAAGAATACCATCTAAATACATCAGACCTGCGCCTTGTTATGATCACGTGACAATGGCGGACTTGGTGGACCATTCGTGATGCAGCATGGTTTGTGTTTCTGTGGCATTTTTTTTTGTCGTTTCTTTGTTTCTGTTGCGTTTTGGTGTGTTCGGGTGTGTTGACCCGTTTTCTAAAAGTGTACGATTGAAAACACGAAACAATGGTTAAGAAATGCTGTGTCCGTAACTGCCGGGGCAATTATGACAGGATAGTTAAGGTCGCTGTGTTCAAATTCCCCAGCGACGAACATATGAAACCGAAGTGGTTACAAGCAATAAAACGTGCAAATTTCAAGCCAACTCAATATTCTAAGGTAAATGGAGAGTATTATTTTGTTATCCAGAACAATTGTTTTTCTTTTGGAACAGGGAAATGCATGTGTTTTCTTTATTGCATTTCATTTGTAGTAAAGATTAAGGTCATACTTCTTTTACGTTCCCTACTTGCTATGAATTGTTCTACGTTTTGCAGGTCTGTGAATTGCACTTTCAGCCCCATGAAATAAAAAGGATGTCAATTTTAAGATGTGATGATGGTCAGGAATTAAGTGTCCCACTTGAGATTCCTCAATTACTACCAGGATCTGTGCCATCATTATTGCCAAACTGTCCTGCGTACCTTAGTCAATCTAAGGCTTTTAGAGAGAGTCCAGAAGAGAAGAGACAGTGATGACCTTTGTGATGCCATTCAAGAAATTGTGAGGAGATTTGAAACACACAAAACACAAACAAATTTTGCTGCACTTGGAGAACTCAAATCAAGGTTAAAATTAGTTGATGTTTCTAAACTTTGGACATTGGTTGATAATGAACAAGCTGTTTTATTCTTAAATATTAAGTTTATACCAGCACCTTCTATATATTGTTCTCTATTCATTGACCATGAGCTTAGTGTGAAAGTGTATATACCATAGTGAAACAAATTTACAAAGAATAGGTTATAAAGCAGTACCAGGGTTGTTTCAGATGTGGAAGAAATAACTCCAATTCTTGAAACTTTGCAAAGTTACTGTAATTCTAATGTTCAGAAAACGGACAGTTACATCATTGGCTTTGGTATCAGATATTTTACTTAGTACAGAAGTACATGGTACACCTTGTGAACAGGAAGTGAATTTTATTCTTGAACAAGAGAAACTTTTGCAGTGCAAAGCAAAATCCTACTCTCCTATCTAATATTTTGTAGCTTAATTTATTCAATATCACCTCATTGTTATAAATTTATTGGGACCTCCAAATATTTAATATTACCCCATCCATCGACCATTAGGAATCTTTGCTCTTCTTTGAAATTCGGTCCATATGCAGAACTATATGATGACATGTTTTTGATATATTACACAAAATCCACGTTTTCTGAGAAGTTGGGCAATGTATACATGATTGTCATGATGGATGAGATTCATATTAAGTCTCATCTTGACTACAAGGAAGGAAACATTGTAGGATGCGCTAATAAGTTCAATGATTTTGCCCTAGTACTCATGTTTTTGTGGTATCTAGCTTGCTTTTATGATTTTAAAGAAGTGGCACATATACTTCCTGTGAAAACAAAGTGTGCTGAAAATTTGCATGCTATGCTGAAGAAAGTTATTTTAGGCTTAGAAATTACAAGTGATAGTACTAGCATCAACAGAAATCGCATGCAGCTATTTTCAGAAACAGGAGAATTGAAGTTTATTTACCAACACCCTTCTGACCAGAGGAGATTACTGTTTTTTTGTTCTAGATTCTGTGCATATTTTGGCGTATATTCGGAATAATTGGTTGAGAAAATAAATAATAAGCAATGAAATGCACTTTCCTTCATTTTATAAGGAAAATGACAGTATTTTAGTTTCATCTTTTGATACACTAAAAAAATTGAATGGTATTGACAATGGAAGTATTGTAAGATATTGTCATGGGTGAACATGGAAGACCTTGTGCCCTCCTCACTGGAAAGGCAAAATGTGAAAATCGTGCTTCAGATATTTATTGAAAATGTTATTCAAGGATTGAAAGTTCTAGGCTATAGGGACAATTTAGTTCACTACGACAGCACTGCCCTTTACCTGCACATTATCCTGCAATGATGGTACATTGTAAATGTTAAAACCCTAAACAAATGTGTACGTTTAAATAATGTTTACATGATGCCTATGTTGTCCTGTGAAAATGATAAAAAAGTGGATTATTTAATGCAATTTCTAGAATGGTGCATAAAATGGAAAAATAAAAATATGAATGTTCCCTCTCCAATGAAACAATGATTGCCCTGATTATAACAATACAGGGATTTCTTAAGCTGAATGAATATTGTACAAAGGAGTTAAAGTTCAGATACTTTTTGCCAGGAAAAGTTCAAACATGAACTGGAAAGCAGATTTGGTAAGTATAGACAACTGGCAGGTGGGCAGTATAACTTTTCGTTAAGGCAACTGTTTGAAACTGAACAAAAAATTAGAATACAGAATTCGTTAGGCCTGAAACTCAAATCATCATCTTTCAGCTATGTAGAAATTGCTTTAATGAAAAATTTTCCAGAGCCACAAGTTTCTAATATTGACATTAGTCAATTTGTAAATAAAATTGAGATTTCTGATGCCGATATCATGAAATGTAATGAATATTAGCATGTTTTATTTTATTTAGGAGGTTACTGTTGTTATCAACTTTTAAAGAAACTTGTGTGGGCAGTATAAATGCGAACTCACCATTGATGAACCAGAGAGTATTGATAGCAAAATGTTATTTTCGATTTTTCAGATTTTTTAAAGCTTTAGTTTGGTCAACGAGATATAACCCGGCGATTGGCTGTATGAAAGTCAATAATTGAAATCATAGATATTTTATGATCTTTTAGGTTTGTTTCGTAACAAATTCATGTCACGTAAAATATTGATCCGCCTGTTAGGATGTTTGCGGAGAGCTCCTCTTGCAGCGAGCGTTACACACTATTATAACGCAATGCACCAAGCAAATCACTACTGGCGGGAACGAGCGAAAGGAGAGGGGATGCAAGCCGTTTAATTAAATCGCGGGAGATAACCTGCGCGACGTTGTCAGATTTCATTTCCGCTACTCTCTGGTCATTGGTTCCCTCCGACGTCCTTGGTTGCCGCTAAAAGCGTTGTTGCATTGAAAGAACTTGCAGGGTTTCTATTCACGCTGTTTCTCCACCACAGTAAGCATTTTCTACGATTGAGCACGGAACAAATTATTTTCCAATCAATTATTTTTAAAATAGTATTAACAAAATTTATTTCTTTAATTTGTATAGTTCTTTAACATTTCCTTCTATGTCTCTTTGTGCTAAGTCAGGAGAGTGCTTTGATTTCTCTCAAAATTTTATTATCAAGCATTCCTTAAGAACTTTTTAGTAATATGGCATCGAATGTATTAAATTTATTGATATTACTACTATTACTGTTTTACGTTCTGGGGTATCTGAAAATATTGTTTGTTTTTGGCCTACTTAATGAATAAAATTAAATTACGTACCTTTGTCTTTTTCTAGGTTATATGAGTTGGCATTCTCGGCTTCACAGTGCGGCATGCCACCTATTTTATTTCCTCGTTGAAGAATGAAATTACAGTTTCTCTCTTGTAACATTTAAATTGAGTTTTTTTCTTTGGAGTCAGCAAAAAAGCTTCGTCGTAATTCTTTTACGAGAGAAATTCTTTGCCATATGTCTCGTTAAGTTTTAAGACATTTCTAACCGTAGAAGAACATTAAAAAATACTGCTATTTTATGCCTCTTTCTGTTCTTTTCTTAAGAGGATTTAATTCTAAGCCCTCAAATTTTAAAGTAATTCTACCATAATGATAAGTTCTTTCTAACATTTCGTTACACGAAAAATTGTCCTGACAGTATTAAAGAGAGGTTTTCAAACTGTATTCAAGATGGTAAAAAATAGGGGAGGGGAATTATTAATATTTTTGAACAATTGAAAACCTGTACTTTACCATTTGCTAGTGAAAAATATTTATGAAACTTCAGAAACTTGGATGTGAAACAACCTGGATGTGAGTGAATCGACGCCAATTGCTATCGCGAACGTAAATTAACATATGTTTTCGTAAAAACCCTTGGCGTGTAGTAGCAGTTGTTGAGTATGGGCGATACCAAAGGGAAGCTAGTAGGAAAAAGACATTTATGTAGGTTTATTTTACCTTAAGAATTTATCAAACATAATATCATTATCAAACTTGTGAAAAACGTCTTATCCGAGAGAACACAAACTCACGGAAATTCTGATAAGTTCAATCATAGAAATCTCTTAGATTGCGGTGAACCTCACCGCTAGGTAACAGATTAAACATGTTACGTCGAATGAAAATGGGAGACGGGACCGGGGATCGAACCCGGGACCTTGAGCTTTGCGCGCTCATGCGCCTACCGACTGCGCCATCCCGCTCGCTACCCGTGCCCGTCTACCATTCTCATTCAACTTGTGAAACCCAAAGACCTCTGAGGTGGCCTCGTAGAG
>NNCF01126070.1:373262-401692 GCA_002313205.1 Laupala kohalensis
GGCGCATGAGCGCGCAAAGCTCAAGGTCCCGGGTTCGATCCCCGGTCCCGTCTCCCATTTTCATTCGACGTAACATGTTTAATGTAATATATTAGGTCTAGTTACATTTTACTTAATCTTTTATTTGAAATAAAACCGCTCGAACATTAATTAAATGGACTTCCTGATCTCCCCCTACAAAGATTTACGAGGATCATAAAAAAGCGCATTTGTTCTCACAAATCTGTGTTAAAACTGGGATATTAATTTTAAATCCAAAAATAGCGTTATTACAGAATGATTTTACTTCATGGCCTTCTGTGACAACTGGGGATACAGTATTTTTAAATAACTCTTTTTTGTCAACATTATGAGAATTTAGTGGCATTGTTTTTGGTATTATGTGTACGGTTATAAACACATTGGCTTTGCCAGCAGTCGTATCCAGTCACAAAAAATGCGTAACTATGCAGGGTCGCTTCTAAAATTAAACGATATTCAACTGCCCAGATGTAATTGGATTTTTGAGGTGCCCAACCCTTGTTGGTTACTTTGTTTTCTCGTAATAAAATCTGAAACGCACAAAACGGCATTCATTGCCCCATCGTTACATTTTCAGCACGGCTACCGTGTTTTGTTTCTCGAATAAAACACGGTTTAATTGCATTCCCTTGACCAACCTCACTGTGTGCAAGGTTTTTTATTTATTTTTTTGGCAATTATTTAAAACAATTTTTAATTGACGAATAATCACGATTTCCTTGAGGTTTATGAAATATTAATGAAACATAATTTGTAAGTATTATTAATGTGCTGTATACTTCAGTCCCCCTTTTCATTAAAGTGAAAACGCTATACCATTAGAGTAAATTTTGATTAACGTAAAGTTACACTATGTCTCTGGTCAAAATATAAACTGCTTTTTTACCCCGCCATAGTCATATTTATAAAGCAACAAAAATGAAGCAACGAAATGAAAACGTCATGTATGAATTCTGGATATTTCAGTACTGAAGATCACGGAAAATACATTTCTTGTGTGCATTTCGAAAGACGCCATATTATTTTTTAAAGACGATATTTGTCTATCTGTTTGTCACTTTATAGTAAAACTTTCTGAAAACTCTGTTAATTCCGTTACTTCGACTTTAACATTATGCGACTTCATCTCAATTGTACATATTATGTTATAATACCGATTTTACATATTTGCGAACTTTTCGTTTATTTGTTCCTTTCGTTCTCTCTGTCGATCGACGTCACTAATTGTGATGAACAGCTATTTCATAAATCCTTTTCCTCGTTATCACTTATAACGATGGATTATTCCAATATTGTTGTCCTTGCAGTTGATCCACAACTACTATAAGATATTTTTATTATAGAACCCTCACTTTGAACTGCTGTAGAAGGCACAAAAATCATAGAAAAAAATAATTAACACCATAACATTTGTCATGTTATTGTGCTTATACTTAAATAAACAAAATAGATATAATAATGAATAATACTTTTAAAATAGCAGAAATGTTTCAAAAAACGCGATTTTAAAAGTGATATCATTTGGCGATAATTATGTATTGAGATTTGTTCAGTATGCTTTGTTTCCGTCCTAACCATTTGGAAAATATGATTTAGAACGACTAGGTTATCTCGTTTCCGCATAGTATTTTAATTTACCAAGCTGATAAGTCGTCGTATTGAGGTGATGTACGGCCCCCTGACTTCACGCGAGAAATGTTCGTATGGCTGCATGCGAATCTCTGTTAAGCCATTACGTCAATCCATATTTCCCTGACTTTCGATTAAACTAACTAAATCATTGCATTCTTGGCATGATAGTAAAGCAATCGAAGATGTCTTGCTTTACCCTAAAGAAACTTTACTCGCTTTATGGTCTTTGTTTATCTAGCATACCTTACTTTTTCTTTCTTTTTATTGTGTATACCTTCTTTTAGAATAACATTCTTCGAAATTAAATTTGAAGAGCTAAATAACAAGAGTGACCACCGGGAAGCGGTCGTTTTTAAATGAACAGTGCTTGTTTTTTATGATTTTTTTTGTTTTATTTGAGCGAGAGCTTTGTATTTACTTGTCATTTAAATTACGCATTAAAGAGAATGTCTTATAAGTGTATGTTCTTCTCGTGATTTGAATACTTGTGGCTTGTTTTGTTATGTTCCCACAAACCACGAGTATATAGCCACGAAACTGGAATATGCACTGATCTTCAGGAAACAATCTAGCAGGACGTGGCGACAATAGGTCATCAGCTGCTGGAAAGAGTAGACGTAGATTTTCAGCAAAGGATTAAAAAGTACATCCAAGGAAGTGAACACCATTTGTCTGACATTTTATTTTATTCATAAATTAGGAGCAAGCAGAAAGGAACCTGGGTGGTCTGAAGAGTAGTGTCGGTGCGACATCACAGGCTCTGTAGAAGGTTTTGAGTCCAAAAAAGTCATAAAATCTATTATTTGAAAAAAAATCAAAGGAGTAGCGACGAGGGCACATGTTCAGAGGCAGACAAGTTCGAACTTGAAAAAGGAATCTTGAGAAAAACGAGCATCGAAATTCAGTACAAAAGATAGCACATAAAAAGAGCGGATGTAAGGGAATATTATTTCCCAAAGCAACGTGGGTGAACGTTTGCGACAAACGACGAGAAGGTTCACGGCACATGTCTCTTGGGACACGGCTCGCCAAGGGAAGAAAATATATTGAAATGTAAAATTTTGGGGCAATGGTTTCAGCATAAACACACGAGGGCGAAATTCAAAAGGAAGTAATAAAAAATTTGGGTTCTAGACGGTCGGGACAAGTTGTAACAGAAATGGGGTGGTGTCAAACGAAGAGGGTACCATGCCGCCTAGCCATAAAACCATAAAAAATGGGATCTAAGAAGCATGCCGCACAAAGCAGCTGCGCAGAGTACGAATAAGGAAGGGTATTGTTTGAGAATAACAAAATGGCCGACAGACCTTCGTCTAGCTGCAGAAGTATTGGAAGAAAGGAGAATGGGAACCACCAATAGAAAACCACGGTGGGAGGAGCTAAATCGTGTGATTGGTAACATGAAAAAGTAACTAACATCTTTTCGGAAACTTCCAATTGAAATTATGGGGGGAGGGAGAACCAAAGGGCTTGTAGTAGAAGGAAGGAATGATTGGAAGGGGAATGTCACGTGACGCGAATTGTCTATTTAAAAATAGGGCACAGAAGCACAAAGCCAGACGGTGAAACATTTTCGACAGGTTTTTTTTTTAGGAGACGGTGAAAAATTTCGAGGAAGTTCTTTCTGTTTTAAAGACGCATCCACACGGTGAAAAATTCTCGAGAGTTTTTTTTTTTTACGAGACGGTGAAAAATTTCGACTTTTCTTTTTGATAAACTGACTGAAAATTTTTGGTGGAGAGACGCGTTAGTGATAGCACGTAGAAATTTGTGGTGATGAACGCAAGTTCTTAGTGAGAGCACTGCGCTGACAGTAAGAAGAACGAATCAGTTTTAGATTAGATCAAACATTTTGAATTGTTGAACTTTGGGTATCGTTCATTAGTTGTGATAGCACAAGTGAGGCTTTCCGAAAAGAATCAGGAAACAATCAGTACTGATACTCGATGAAATTAATGAATAGATCAGAGCGTGAAAAGTGCGAACTTTAATAGCAACTAATTAGCCCATGAACACAATCGCGTACATGAAGTCGTCTTGTGTGCAGGCGGGAATCGTGTGATTAAAAAGGACAATTGGGAACTCGTGTAGTGAAAAAGTTCGAACAGACAAGTAAGGGACTCGAACAGGTCCAGTAATTAGTGTTTTATGAGTTAATGAGCCGTCAACAGTCACTTCAGCAAATTAGTAAGCTAGAGAAGGCATTGTCGTTGCATAGCTAATAGAAAATAAGTTACATTGTGATCAGTCAGAGGACATGCTAAGCACATTAATACAATGAACAAATAATAACAGTAAATGTTGCAAAGGACGAAATAACAAATTAGTACGAAGTGAATCGGGAAACTCTGAAACGAGACAGACAATGGAAGTTAATGGCATTGGGCAAGTCGCTTAGGTAAAAGAGAAAGAGAACGAACATTAGCGAGGTACGAGGAACTGGAGTCAATAAAAAGAACACAAAAGTGGCCATGTATTCATCAAGTCCGACATCACGAGACATCTTGTGTATTGTGTAATAGTGTTGAGGGAATTTGATAATGTTATTTTGGCCTTGTATACCATTTTTTAAATGGGGCTTTAGGGCTCGTCAACATCGAGGTCATTAGAGCCCATGTATACCATAAATTGTCAAATAAATGTCAGTAGACCGAGTGCAAAATTTAAAGTGTTTAATTGGACGGAGAGTGTAATGAACAGAGGAGCCCAAAATCAAGAAGATCTTGGTGAGCACTATGTAAAAAAACTTTCAATAAGACATTCCAAGAGCGCAGTAGGCGAAGCAATGTGTAGCATTGTAACTATTTACCAGTGTCCTGTGTAACAATTAATTTAGAACCATTATGATTAATAATAAAGTATGTTTGTTTGTTGCTTGAACATCAGAGTGCAATGTTTTAATTGTAAGTGGCTTCCATAGGAGTGAGTACTCGGTCCCCTCCCCTTTGGTAAAAGTTTGAAGAAAAACATTTTTTTAGACATAATTTTATTATTAATCAAATAATTAATACGTCTCTCTCTCTATATATATATATATATCTGTCTCTTATACACATCTAGATGTGTATAAGAGACAGNATATATATATATAACAAAAAACAAATGAGTCAATGAGATTACATTACGTTAAAAACAGTGAATGAATATTAATAAGTGAGTAGTCTTCATTTCATAAGCATCCTGTTCCAGGCGGTCACCCTGCATAGTTCGTTGATTTAAAAACTTTGGGGCACGGTCAGCCTTGGGACTAGTGTGGAAGATTACCAATATGTTTATTTGGGAGAAATTTCCTTCGTTTTTAAAAGTGTAATATCTAAAATGAATGTATAATATATTACTGAAAACAATTAACTAAGAATATCGCAGAAAATAAATAGACAAATAAATAGATCAACAAAATCCGAAGAATCTTTTTCTGTCCTTATCTTTTAATCTCTATTAGAATTATAATGAATTTTAATTTTGTTTTGACAATACATTATATAAATTTTAAATTTCTTTATGAAGTATCACAGTGACAAATTCATAATTTGTATTGAGTCATTTTTATTATTCATATAATATATTTGTAGAAATATTAAATAAGTGTTTGAAAACGTTTAAATCATTTGGTTTTAAGATAAAGGTGTAACTATTTTGAATATTTAGTTTGGAATCTGGTTTCATCATAATAATAAAAATATCGATTTATATTTAAGAGTACGGAAAAGAAATTTGGGGAGTTGAGAGCTCAGTTTTTAATATCAAAATCTCATCCAAATAGTCAGAACGTTATCTGAGATATTTTACTCGTGTTAATACGTTCATCGCTTAATACTGTTATTTCTTCATATTCAATGACAACTCTAGTCTTTCTCTGAAAATTTAAAATAAAAAAATTCCTCGTAATTGACAAAATTGGATTGATAAAGATCGCACCAGAACTAGACTAGATTGGTAACTGTTCAATGACGTAGGCCCATGGAATTCTATCCAAGGGTTGCCTGCGTTCACCCTTGGTATCGATAGTGCCTTGTTGACGCCTTGGTGAGTGGATGCCCCTCAAATGTCAAGACGTTCCGCGGAGAGACTCCTTTCGAAGTAACAGAGGTCGCGTCGAGGAAAATAGCTCGGAGGAAGTTTCACCCCACGTCGTACGTCGACAAGGTGAAGTTGCGTCTCAATACATGGAAACTTTCGGGAGGGTACTTTCGAATAAAAATTGACAGGAGCTTTATTTCTCTTATGCAACCGCTAGTTACATCGGTAAATTTAAGATTTTGTGCCAATGCTCTCTTGTCGTGTTACTGCTGTAAGTTGATTTGAGTTCCAAAATATAAGGTTCTCCTATGAATTGGCGTGCTGCTTTATCATATCAGATAGATGTACACTACGATTCATGTGAAAGGGGGAAGCCACAGACCCCCGTAGAAAACTAAACTTATTGGGTAAAACCTGGAGTTTTTTATCACTAGCTGGATTTATAGTAGTACCCTTAAACTATACAGGTATTACACATCGTTTCCTCGACACCTATTCGGAATTTTTGCAATACACCAATCACGCAGTCGCACTATTCGCTATATAACTACACTTCGTTATACAACTCGCATAATGTTTCCAGCAATTTCGTACAAATTTTTACATGAATTTGTGACCAATTGAGTCAAGATAGTATATTCTAAAAGCATTGTGATTAATAAGATTTTAGAGAACTGCTTCTAAAACATTCTTTGGTTCAAGGTAGATCGTCTTCATTTTTGATCAGATATCTAATAAATGTAGGTAACAATGCTTTGTAGTTTTATATGACGGAAATTGGCATTGTTTTTAACTTCCCTTGGTAGCCATATAGAATTTTTTCTATCCACTTTTACATTAATCGTAGTATATTTAGGGGATATTTTGAATATAAACACGTATTACTTTTCTTCTTCTTTTATTGTGTGTTATGTAGATTTTCATAAAATGAGACAGTTTAACAATTTTCCTGTAGCGAGGTTTCAACGAACTGTTCATGAATCATTTTCTTAATTATCAATTCAATCATGAATCAATTCATGAATCATTTTCTTAATTATCTCGAAGATCTTTTCGACTTTGTCAGCTCATACTACTTATGTACGTTACAATGTACGTAGGTTACTTCAAAATAATTGAATTATTCGTGAATTCATTATATTGTCCATAACGGATGTTACACAACTTCATCTAACCTGATTTGTTTCTTCCTTCTTTAAAATTTTTGTTGTATATTTTGTCAGAAATTTAAATTTTCTTTGGTATTGTCTCTTCAGTTAATATGTGCATATCTTTGTGTATCTTTGTCTTTTAAAATCCGAGATTGTTCTCTCCTTTTCTTTATGGAGAGATGCATTCAATGACATTGAATGGAGCTCAGCAGAAAAGGCGAAGGGAAAGAGAAAGTCCATTTGTTAAGATACGTCTCCAATCTAAGCCCTGCGTGACCGAGCAACCGCTGAAACCTTTGATCTACGTATCTTAACGTTTGATCTACGACAGACAAGACGACATTGATTCAGGGCGCAGAAAATATCTTAATTCCTCAACATCGAGGTCTCAAGTTCATAAAACCGACCGACGCGACGTAACGAACCAAAAATCATTTATGAGTGAATTCTTCTCAGTGGACAAGGTTCTTGTTATATAGCATTTAAAGGTAAATTTTTTGCCATATTTACCATTAAAAATGAGTAATTCCTTTGTAAGAACCGTCACCATTACAATCTATACATTTCAGGAATGTTTAAACAACTAGTCCTAATTTTATGGCGAAACATTCAGATAATTCAACACCAACTGCATTTCCGAAAGAAACCTTTCTTAATTTGTGTTACTTAATTATTGTTCCTACAACAATAATTTAATATTGGTATGATATCTTACAATTTCACCTGGTCTTTATTGCCATGATATTTATCAAGGACTTTTTGCAGTAATGACTCTATGACTAAGGCATTAGAAAGCAACTTAAAAGAAATCACCTACAGTACTTACATGCGTATTCTAATGGGTTGCATATATGTTTCATACTTTGTGTCGGTGCTTTTTATAGGTACCATTTCAATGATTTTGTACATGGTAAAAGCTCTGTTTTAATAAAATCTTTCATTTACGGTGAGTGGCAGGTCTAGACCGTAATCAACGGGAAGGGCTAAATTTTATAAATATTATTCTTAATGTTATTGTAAATATTATTATACTTATTATTGCCGTCGATGTGTCTCGGTCCACGTCCTGACGGTGGGATACAGACAAGGCTCTCAAGTATTTCTTTTCTTTCACTTTTCTCTTCTCCTATATTCCTTGTTTTTCACTTTTATTGTTTTTATCTACTGTACTGGCTTTCTCTGTGTGTTGAACGCTCACCCATGTTTTTGCCGTGCATGGCGACCCGTGTCGAAGGGAATGAGTGTCCTGGTGAGTTGAGGAATCATGCATACCTAGAGGGATGTGTGCCAAAACGCTTGCTTTGGCCAAAGCCTCGTCTAGGCGGGCGACCGGGGGCTAACCCACCCTCGACCAATCGTCTCGGACTATGTCTTCGACTGAACACCTGGGAGAGGGGGCGCACAGGGGTTCCTTCCCGCTGGTCGGCGGTGTTGGGGTAACCCTGCTTAAAGAATCCAGCGTGGCCTCGCTATATCCCCGTGTCAACCATGGCACCCCAGTGGCGTGTCCCCTTGTTGGACTCCTTGGTGGTGGGTGGGGACAGCGATGAAACTAGAATCCATACGTTCCCCCATTTTGCCCTCTTTCTGTAGGAAGAGGCGATTGTTAGTAGATACTGTTGACCTCATCAGTTTCTTTTGTAAGGCTAGAGACACGCCGACAAAACCTTGCTTCCTTTTAATGCAGTGTGTTGAAGAGGGAAAATTGTTTAAGTCGATTAGTGCCTGTCGCCTCGAAACGGCAAGTGAAAAGATAGATGAAAATTTTGGTCAATTGCAATCTGTTGTGCGCCAGCGGAATGGTGAAATTCATCTGAAGGCACGCTAAGATAAGCAAATCGAATTTATACGGTCGTTGAACTATTGCTGGCTTAAAGATCAAGGTGAGCACTAACCCCAGCTTAAACTTGTGCAAAGGAGTCATCAACCACGACGACTTTGCAGAAGAGAGTGGAGAAGAATTAAAGGAATCTTTTGAATATAAAGGCGTAGTAAATATCCACAGAATCAGGACGAAGGTGCAGGGAACGTTTGTCCCCACCTAAACATTGGTTATGACATTTGATCGCCCGTCTCCTCCAGAAACTATACACTGTGGTTTTTATTCAGTGTCGAACCCTCTGCGGTGCTTCAAGTGCCACAGGTTCGGTAACACATTCGACAGACGCAAATCACCATGCGATGTTTGTGTATATTGCGGTATACCATCTCACGAGTCGTCACCTTGCTCGTCGTGTCCGTGCAGTGTAACCTGTAAGGAGAGTCATCCCCCGCATTCTAACATATGCACTAAATATCTAACGCAGGAAGAGATTCAAAGAATTCGAGTTACCGATAAGATATCTTTCCCTTAGGCTAGGTGCCGCTACATCATTAAACATACGTTTAGTATGTTTAAAACCTTTGCATCAGCGGCAAGCGCTTCAAAAACACCTACACCTTTCTTGGCTGTCAGGTGGATTTGAAAGAAGTAATAAAACCAAAGATGTTCAGGCGAATGACACCGAACATTGTTGTTCATGGAGTGGGAAAGGGACTTGAAGATAATGTCTTAGAGAAATTTCTAAACAAAAATGTGCCAGATGGGGGGGGGGTTAGGAGAAGTTCAAGAGAAAATTAAAATTGTAAAAAATATAGATGGAAAATATGAAAATCTAGTATTGGAAGTAGGTGTAAAATTGGCTAGGATGCGGGGGAAAAAGGTCGGATATTTATCGGATTTCGCTCGCATGTAATACCTGAATACCTCGAACTAATTCGATGTTATCGCTGTCAACCATTTCGGCATCTTCCTAAAAAAATGTCAGGACACTGAAGTCACATGCAGCCATTGTGGAGATCTCAATAACCGCTACGAAGCACGTGGAGATACTGTGGTGTGTTTGCTGTATGCGAAAAGGGAAAGATTCCAATCATTCAATACATGATATTAAATGTCTAGAGTATATGCGTATGATATATATCATTCAAAAACAAAAAGATCATATAATATTACAGATAAATTTAAGAAAAGATGTAGTAGGGACAAATGAGTTATTTGTGTACTGCGCCACAAGTCCTCGGACACCGTAAGCTTTCGGCACGCTTCACCGACCACCATTGGCGCGATGATGGAAAATTACGCGTTCCAAAGAGGGACGATCATCGGCCGTGTCGCCAGTAAGTATTAAACCTCTATAAAAAACCACAACATCCAGGTGTGTTACGCGCGGATGAGAAGAATGGGTGTTTAGGATAAACACTCGCTAGCGGACAACCTCTGGTGCACTGCCGCACCTCATTTGACTAACGCTTAGCGGCGTGACGCGGGGGCTCCACGTCACCAGACATATTTTCCTCCGAAGTCGTGGGACAGAATGACAGATGTCTCGGTTTCCCCCCCTTGCGGAGTGGTTGTGCCGCAGGGTGAGTATTCCACCCTAGCGTATTCGAAGCGGCCGAGCATTCACAACCCTCCCGCTTCACAAGATAATAAGGAAAAGTTACGGAGCATTACGTATGAGAATCTTAATGACAAGAAAAGAGGGAACTTTGAAAAAAGTTTCGCCCTTCTACATACATAAAGCCTTGGAAGTTATCTGTGTATCACTAAAAGGAATAAAAAGATTGAGGAATGGATCCATGTTGTCGGTAACCAAATCCAGCAAACAGGTTTTGAAACTCTTAAAGTGTAAAAAGCTGGAAGAGTTCCCTGTCAAGTGCGAACTTCGCGCTGCTCAAAATCGCAGCAAAGGAGTAGTATATTGCAGGGACGTCATGGATATGCCAACAGAAGAATGGGAGGCAGACCACATAGTTGACGTCAGTCAAATCATGAGGAAGGTTAATGGTGTTCCGCAGAAGACAAGTTCCTTGATCGTGACATTTGACTCCTAAACTACTCAAGGATCTCAAAGCTGGATGACAATCTTCCGGTGCGACCCATCATTCCAAATCCTCTACGGAGTTTCAAATGCCAGAGATTTGGACATACAACGACATCCTGTAAGAGCCGTGATACATGTGGGAAAGAGGCTCACGATCCCGGAATCTCATACCCGGGGCCTGTAAAGTGCAATAATTACACAGGCAGTCACCCGATATGGAGCAGGGAGTGTGTCGCCTTTCTGAAAAAAAAGATAGTGCAGGATATCAAGACTACGAAGAAGATCCCATACAGTGAAGCATGGAAGAAATACAGGACTTTACACCCTGTATTTTCTACCAGTTTCTCCACCGCGGCGAAGACTCCTGTAATATTGAAGCTCAAGCCGATTCCACTGACGTGTCTACGACAGCGTCGTGCACATGCAGGAAGAGAGATGTTGAAGCCGTTCCCGTTAAGACGAAAACTCCATCAACACCCTGTCCCTCTACTTCGAAGAAAACGTCCAGTTGTGTGAAACCTACCACAGTAACTACCTAGACACAGACAAAGACAAAGTAGGGTTCCAAAGCTAAACCCCTGAACATTGTTGGGTTTTTGAAAATAACAAGAACAACATTGCCCAAAAATTCGCAGAGACGTAAAACGATCGTATCTGCCTTTCCTTTCTCAGAGTCGGATTGTGCATTGTCCGACGGTGATGTGGAAGTGGATATTCAGGAGCCTGACCCAGGAGGTTCCAAATAAAAATGGCTTCCATAATTCAGTGGAACCTTAATGACTATAGAACTCAATGTGAAGAGTTACAACTCTTGGCGCGTCGCAATCCGATCTGTATTTGCCTGCAAGAGACCCACCTATTACCAGAACACTTTCCCTCTCTGCGGGTATAGGGCAGCTTCAGATATGACGACACCACGGGAGATAGAGCTATAGGTGGAGATGCCGTGTTTGTTACAAACACTATCCTCTGCTCACCGTTCCTTACAAATTCAAATCCAGGCTATAGCAGTCACAGCTTACCAACTATGACCGTGTGTTCAATCTATCTTCCTCCGACACGAGATTTCTCGGTGATTTTCCTCAGAGATCTAATTCATCAGCTTCCTCGACCATTCCTCCTCCTTGAAGATTTCAACGCTTACAGTGTACTGTGGGTTTCGTCGGGCGATTACTCCAGGCGCCGACTGTTAAATTATCTCTTTGAGCGTGAAGATTTATATTTAATGAACACCAAGGTGATGACCTACTTTGTGTTTGCCACGGGGTCATGGATTGCTATAGATCTGTCCATTTCCTCTTCTGAAGTTTCAGATATCTTCCAATGGAAGGTAGAAGATGATCTGCATGGTAGATACCATCATCCTGTCAGGTTATTCTTGCGACTGTTCCCGAATGCAATCTTCAGACAAAGTTTTTTAGAAAGACTAACAGGGTACTGTACCGTTCTCTTACTGTTTTCAGAGAAACGGGAATCCATTCCGAAAACATCTCTTTACGTGGAGACCTCATGTGCCCTGGTGGAACGACGCATGTCGATCCGCCATTCGGGTGAAGTTAAGATCATTTAAATTTAAATGTAGTCCATATCCGGATAACCTCGCTGCATATCAGAACGCTTGAGCCAAAGCGCGCAGAACCATAAAAGAAACCAGATCCACCTCCTGTAAAGAGTTTCTTAGTACCATTAAGAGAACAACAACGTCCACTAAAGTATGGGAGTCAATCCGAAAGATTTATTTTCGAGTCCCAATATCTGGACTCATGTGTCAGGGTCAGGTTCTCACCGACAACAGAGAAATAGGAGTGATATGGCTGAATACTTTGCTGACCCAACATCTACCGCAAAATGCAAGATTTATGAATGTTTCTTGCAAGAACCATATACGAGCAGAGGAGTCGTGATGCATATATATCTGTCGTATAGGGTGATCTTAGATATTGGGGGGGGGGAAATCGGCAATGTTGATAATAATTCCTAAAATAGAAGTCTTATGAATAGAACTGTATTGAAATAATTATATGCAAGCAGTGTTATTAACGGAAGGGAGTTAAGGCATTTATGGCAGTAAATGTGTACGTTAAGTATAACCGGATAGGGAGGAAGTTGTTTCAACAAGTGGAATGTTTGTTGGATGACTCCCAGAAATATGGTGTTATAATTGGGGGAGACTGAAATGCAATATTAACTTTGTGATGTCATGTAATCTCTAATGAGCGAGGACAGCTGTAGGAGAATGTGATATTTCAAAGACTTGGCAATTTGTAATATATTTGGAATCAACACATTTGAAACAGACAATGGAAAATCAATAGACATTGACGAGTAGGAAAGGAAATTACCAGTGATTATAAAATACTGCAATACACGGTTGAGCAGATCTCTACCCAAGAAAAGCTTCGAGGTATCAAATACATTTTCTCACGAATGAATTGGAAATTATATAATCAGGAGCATACACAACTCGAATTATATGTGAGCACAAGACAGGTGACTGCATTGCACGAATGCGTGGACGATCTTCAGCTTGTTGTGCTACAGGAGGTGAGTCGATATTGCAAAAAAAAAAAAAGAAAAAAAGATGGATATGTAATGGGGAAGAGGTGGTGGGATTCTAGTATTACGGAAAAGAAGAAAGACAGGAATCAGTGGCGTAGGAAATAAATGAAAGTGAAATTGAAGAAAACAGGAGAGAACTTAAGAAACGATATTTGCAGACACAGAAAGACTATAAAAATAGGATAGGAGAAAAGAAACGAGTGTTGAGATATGTTCATAGAGGAAAGTTTAAGTTCGAATTTTTGGGGGCTACCTTATGTGATCAGTCGGAAGAGATTGAAGGGAGCACGTGTATGGAGTAATGTACAGGGGAAGGATCGGATTACCGAAACTTGGTTGGACACTGGAATGGCCCTTTTAGAAACATTATTGGAAGAAGAGAATATGCAAGACATAGTACAGGAATATGAGACGGTGGCGGACTTTACGGCATATATAAGGAGAGTGAAGTTAAGCGTGATTAATCAGGCGCTAATTAAGAATAAAAGAGCAGGAATGATAATATTACGAATGAGATGATAAAACACATACAGGACATTTGGAAATGAAAATTTCGAAATAATCAATGCATGCTATAACTAGTTATTTTTCAAAGTCATGGAAATTCGGGGTTAAGTTGTTTTTGTAAGATAGATAAGATACAAAACATTTTGAAAATCCTACAGGCCAATTACGCTGCTTTCGATGATCAGGAAGATTTGAGATAAGTGCATCTGTAAAGACCTCAACACAAAATTGAAGTGAATTTCAGTAGGATCCAATATGGATTTATAGCAGGTCGTGCAACGGAGGATGCTTTTGGTAGGGTGATTAACTCTACAAAATCTCGATCAGATAAGTATATGTTAGCAGTTAGTATAGACTATGAGGGCGCCTTTGACAGTGTAGATTCGACGGTTCTGCAAGATTGTATATAGGAAATGAATATGGGACAGGAGATGGAAAGCTTAATAAGATCTTACTTTGAGGACAGATATGTATTATTGGATACTGGGGGAAGAGCATCTGTTACGGAAGATTGGGAAAATGATGTCCTCAGGGTAGCCACTCTGCATCCACTGTTTTGGAACATTGTTTTAAATGAAATTTTGTTAGAAACGGATGGGGAGGATACTGTAATTACCGCGTACGCTGATGTCTGATTTTAATTGGAGAAAATAGCCGGAAAAGGTTGGAGGAAAAAGAAGAAAAAAACAAAGGAATTTGAAGCAATAAGTATGATGATGAAGTTATCTATATCATTGATGAAGTTATCCATATCAAAGACGAAAAGAAGAGGAATCGTGTTTTGATTTAAAAATGCAGGAAGAGATCCATGTAACATATTGCCGTTTACATATAACTAAACATCTAAAATATGTGGGAGTGGTAATTGATAGTAAGTTAACATTTCAAGAACATTTAAATTATGTATAGATAAAAATGAAACGGATGCTCTAGGGATTACGAAGAGTAGGAGTTACTAAAAACACATTGTAATAAAGGAAGTGCGTCGTATATACGAAGGAGAATTACTGTCTATGCTCATGTTATTGCTCAAGTGTTTGGGAAGACAGAGTCTATTTACAACATGTAGAAAGACGTCTACAAAGTATTCAGCGTTCGTGTATTTTCCCCTGGAGTAAATGTTATAGAACCGTTTCCACCAAGGCTTTAGAAATAGTACTGGGAATATTACCTGTGGATTTACCGATACAAAAGCGGACGTTACGGTTTCGTGCGCGTAAGGGTGAGTGTTTAATATTTGATGGAGAAGAGATTAATATGAAATATAAGACATGGAAAAGTAAAATAATCAAGAAGTTGCTGCTATGCTGACAAATTCGTTGGGATAAAGCAACAGTGGGTAGAGACCTGCATAATTTTATACCAGACGTGACATTTGTGAACATGCATAGACGGTGGTTTCAACCCAATACCATTGTGATGGGGTTGATGACGGGAAATGGACCGTGTAATAGTTATTTATATAGGATGGGACTAGCTGAATATGATGACTGCTTGTGTGGAAATGGAAAGGAGGATGTAAAACAAATTATTTACGAATGCTAATTCAATAATGAGGAACGTGTATGGATTATGACTATCCTAAATAAGAAGTTTATAATGAGAAGAACTGGTCCAGACTCTTAAATAATGAAAAGACATTCAATGTATTTCAGGAAGTTATAACAGAGATTTTTAACTTACGCCAGATAATAAAAACAGAAATAGACAGACAATGCCTACGTCCTTGCGGAGGGGATTGAAATAGTAATTAATACTGTGCAAGTAATCGAACAATATGACAGAAAGAAAGACAGAGGAACAGAGGAGGAAGAGTAAAATCCCGAGTGATGTCCGCGTGATGAGGGACCGGGATTCAAGAATATGGAATGATGATGTATTAGGCGATTCATTTTAATTCTTGTTTTGTTAATAAATTATAATTCTATACTTATACTGATTTTGTATCTCAATATAACACATCAATTCGATAATTAACCGTTATTTTTTTTTCAATTTCAATAATATTTTTGAAGTTTAGGTACAATGTGGGGGAAGGGGATTATTGCCCCCCACCTCATAGATACACCACTGTCTACGGTTGTGATCATTGGTGCGGTAGAGTAGGCAAGTAACCTCACAGCCATTTCTAGGAACAGGTTGGGCTTGCCATTGCTTGTGGTTTACACTGTAGCTACGCTATTTGCCTTACTTTCTGATCGTATGCGTTTTCTACTCGGCTGGCTCTCGTGCATCTATCACATGCGATGCGCCCGGACGAACGACTAACCGCATACAAAACAGCGCACCGTCGCTTGGGGATAAACGACAGCCATCCGTTTGCCACCGACAGGAACTGGTTGAAGCATCGAACGGGAGAAGGGTCGTTTTTCACGACACAGTGGCAGCTATGTCCGTCGTGGGAATTACCTGCACAGACTCACAATGTGTGTCGACGAGTGACAAGTATCCGAATGGTATCGGGTCAGCTGCACAGGTACCACATGGTTAGCGATTGAGTATAGAGTATAAGACCACGAGTATGACGTTTTCGAAGTTTTGTGATCTTAAATGAATTTAATTAAGTGCATTCACCTGACGATGACTGGAATTACCTATAGACATGTAGTGTGTTGAAATACAATCCTTGTCTACGTACGAGGTCGAACAAAATATTACATTATGAATATGAAAGTCGAATGAAACATGTGAAATGAACAATATGTATATGTTTAATGAAAATATTACAATATGTTGAATAATATATTATGGAAGTGGTCAATTTTCATAGTTTTATTTGATAAGTGATAATAATAAAAATAAAATTATTGCTTTTGTGTAATGTAATAGGTTAAGTGTTTTTTTTTATAAATAGGATCTAAAACACTAGATATATTTTATGGTAAACTATGTTTACCTACACTTTAACTAAACATAAGTACTGTGGGAGATTTTCAACTTGAATTTTTAGAAGTATCTGGTTCCCTATGAGTGAGAATTTGGAAATTTAGCACAAGTGCATGACGCACATGTTTTGCAGTTTCCCTTCTTTTATTACAAAGAAAAATGTGTGGGTATATTTTAAGGATTTTTCTTGTAAGCTTTGGCTATTGAATAGACGTACTTTTACATCTTTTTTACATTTTTATTAGTCCGGATTATTTTTACATTTCATGTCGGCACCAATCGAATCCTCATGAAGAAAGACATTTTAAAAGGACAACGATGAGAGTTTTTACGTATTTCGTGTTGAGCTGTTCTCGAATTATTCTAGAAATTATTGAAGGATGCACTTTGAAAAAAAAAAAGATTTACAAATGTCGTCAAGTCAAAGGAGATTTACAATTTAGTCAAGTGACGGAACTAAATAGTTTTCAAAAGTCAAAATAGTGAAAGTTTTTATTTAAATATTTTAGCTTGTAACTAGGTGTAAAATCAAACAGCCCCAATTAGTTACATATTATTCTTTATTATCAACTCAGTTTTAAATATAGAATGTAATAAGTGAAGGGTATAAGGTAAAATACCGCGTTTTATCAAACTACTCAGTGGATAATAGTAAGATAAACATTTAAAATACCAGTGCTGAGTCGCAATTCTGTCAAGTACATTTTTCTTTCTCACTGAACATTCTATAAACAAATTTAATTTATTAATTTATAATGCTGTATAACATTGTTTCAAGCTATTATATTTTTAAGCGGTATTGTAATGATGTGTTCATCCCATTTTATATTCTTCTCAAAAAGTATATTCTAGTGTTACACTTAAATATAGTTTCCCCCGTGAATTTTAAAAATCTACTAAAAGATGGAAAAGGTACCAAATTCCTTCTAACGCATAAGAATTGTGAAATAGATATACTGTGTAATCCCAGAAAAGTAGTTGTAGTAAAGTGCGATATATCTTTACAAACCCAATCTAGAATTACACTTGCATTTTCGATATATACCCTCAAAGCATTTTCGATATAATAAATGAAATGAATGTTATAAATGGCTGAATTGAAATGTTTTCTAATCTGCGAAAAGAAGAGGGCGTATGAAAACGTAGATTTTGCCTACCCTTTATAACGTAAGTTTGTATAATAGTGCACTGACATGATAAAATATCATCGCTTATATGAGGCACTATCTGTTTTCATGGTCTTGGTAATGATATTCCAATTTTGTTTGGTTTATTTGTGAGTTATATTGTACTTTTACTTTAACTTACACAGCGTCGCTCAGTAGATTCACTTGGTTGGGATAAGGTCTAATAATATTATTTGTTTCCACAGAAACAGCCCTCTCTACACGACGCTTGTGCTCAACTATATCCAGAGACTTTTAAAAAATGTTTGACGCATAAAGTACGGAACGGAGTGAAACGTACCTTCAAGGTCATGTTTCTTAGGGTTGGAGAATTTTCTAAAAACACTTTTTTTTTTTGAACAACTTCAGTGAAAATGAAGGATTGCCGGTATACACCAATGCTATCAAACCTCCAATATCAATTGGTAATATTCTCAATGAGGATACGAGAAAAAATAAAATTGGAGACATATTACAGAATACACGCTAGCGATGCTGCGGGTACTCAGCTAGTATTGTATATATAGATAAGAAATATAAATTAGGTATAATTTCCCTTAAATCCTGTAATACGTGTTCTCTAGTATCATATAACTATATTCATTTCTCGCTTTTAAATTATATTGAATCGTTTGCCAAAATTAGCTTGGCCGTGTTTTTTTATGAAGGGAATTTTCTAAAATGATTTCGATCACCATAATAAGCATTTCCATGTGACTGCGAGTGTAGTATATTTACTCCCTTACGTGGGAGTGCGTGCAAGTGTGGCTGACATCATTTGCTCTCTAGAGACGTGCGTGTTCTCTTAGGTTATGGCTGGGTCGAGGCCGTCGGGAAATCCCGTAGGAAAACATTGATGATGTGACTTCAGACTGGGCGCAGTTTGTTTCATGTCTGTCTGAAAATTAGTGATTGTTAACTTTTTCTGCTTGCTTCACTTATACAATACCGGAAAGATTTCAACAATACTGTGATGATATATTATTAAAAAATCATGCGTGTTTTCTATACTCTTTTGGTCACACATATTTGTATGATTTTGAAGATTGTACTTAAGAAAATTAAGGTATTATGATTAATTCTATTTACAAGTTTTTGAAGTGTATAAAATTTAATTGCTGTCCATTTATTTTCATTTAATTTACACCATATTTCCTTCCGAAATAAATATTGTTTCGTGAATAAGAGAGTGTATGTATGGAGAAACGGTACAGGGAAGGGAAATCTTTTTATGTTACAAAATGTAAAATACGAAGTAATGTCTCAGGTAAATAGGCTAATTAAATAGACTGTTTAACAATTGAAAATTTAATAAATAATTTATTTCTTATTAGTGTTCAGAATACGTGTAATCACGTGAAAGAAATAAACTGCTCTACGAAAGCAATCCAAGGATCATCGTATCAACTCGATCCTTGGATTGCTTTCGTAGAGCAGTTTATTTCTTTCACGTGATTACACGTATTCTGAACACTAATAAGAAATAAATTATTTATTAAATTTTCAATTGTTAAACAGTCTATTTAATTAGCCTATTTACCTGAGACATTACTTCGTATTTTACATTTTGTAACATAAAAAGATTTCCCTTCCCTGTACCGTTTCTCCATACATACACTCTCTTATTCACGAAACAATATTTATTTCGGAAGGAAATATGGTGTAAATTAAATGAAAATAAATGGACAGCAATTAAATTTTATACACTTCAAAAACTTGTAAATAGAATTAATCATAATACCTTAATTTTCTTAAGTACAATCTTCAANAGGAAGAAAGAAAGAAAGGAAGAGAGGAGGATAGGAAGAGTTGTGGAAAGAACGAGATGGAGCTTTGGTTAAGCGATTTAAGAGAGATGAGCTTGAGACCGACCCGATGAAACTTCACCTCCGATTCACAGCAAAAGTTTCTTGTACCACTCCCTACATCCCTTTTCTTGTCCTCACTGCCGATTTCATGAGTACCCTGGCTTTTTATTTCACAACCATTACTTAATTTGCTTTTCAACTCGTATTGTCTGTCTTCTGGACTTCAATAACCAAGCTTCGCACGATCTTTTCTAACAATTTCTTCACTCTTTCTAAAAATTCCTCAAAAACGTCCATAATGAACTTGCCTTGCCTTCAGTTTACTTGCTCTTACCGTTTTATTTATCCTTGAACTATTGTTATTTTCGATACAAATTCGATTTTGAATTTGGATGAGAGCTGTAATCGTTGGGACCTTCCTAAGTTCCAAAATAAGCTCGTTAATTTGAAATCGTTTTACCATATTATTGTCATGTGCGTATTAGCGCCCTTTCCCCGATATCCTGGGTTCGAATACCGGTGGGGCCATAAAAATTTGCTTTTCACTTCTGTGTCTCAGTTCATAAAGCTATGATGATTGAAAAGTTTACCGTCTCCCATTTGTAACACTGGACACGGCAATCTACATTCCATCTAAACGCTGTCCCACCAAATGTTTCACGATGTGTCTAGTGAGTAATCCGACGTAGAGTTGGGCCTTACTAGTTCTCTTCATCGCGGTCTATAGTTGGCCGCAATGAGAAATTCTTACATATGTTTATTAATTATAACGTAATATTCCCCATATTACATTACATGTCGAAGTTCAAGATTACATTCGACCTATGGAAAACTTAATGACATTATAAATAAGTACTATAAGTATTTCTCTTTCATTATTTCTGCAATAGAAATAACCATTTTGACATTTAAATGGTAGAATTATTTAAGTCAGTTATACTTAGCGAAGAAGAAGAAGAAGAAGAAGCGACAAAATGGTTTGCTTTAAGTTATTCTACTCTAGGTGCTTGGAAAGTCATACCAACATGAGTGAAACCATTCTACATGGATATATGAGAAGTTTTAGGAAATATCACTACGAAAGATCTCTTCTAAGCCCCCAAGAGTTTCTTCTAAACCCATGAAATTTTCGTTAGATAACCTTTGTATTTTTATTATAATGCTTTCACGGTCAAGTAGACCCACTGGTTGGAACTCTCACGACTACCACTAGATCTACATTTCTATTTCTTTCTTCCATAATTTTTCTGGTTCTTTTTCGTTCCTTCTTATTCCTGCCACACTCCCTGGCATCTCTTGAACGCCTTCTTCCCCGATTGAGAGAGTGATCGTTCACTTCCAAGCAAAACTTGTGATATACCATACCTCCCGCAGATACTTCTGTTGGGATGAATAATGCGTAGTGGCTTCTAACAAAGAGATACGTCGCGCATGAAATGAATGTTTGATGACTGCGGAAGCGACGAAGGATAGTTGACGGCTCTTGACGAAGGGTATAGAAGCCTGACACCGAAAGCTGACGGCTGATATTCCAAGGATCATTTATCTTGGGTCGCAGATTCAGAAGTGCAGAAGTCGACGCTGGCAGAAGTGCAGAAGTGAAGAGAAACTGGTCTGGTCCCTGTCGTGATGCGTGATGGAGGGAAGTTTTTGGCAAAATTACATTTGATAAAATTTTAATTACTGAGATTTGAGAAAATATGACTCATTGCACATTTTTTATATTGTAGTATTTGTAAATGGGAAATGTAGCGTGCTATTGGGACGATAGGATGTAGGATTTGGGTGGTAGACTATTGTTAGCATGTGAACCGCTTACCTGGGTTTACCGACAACTCGGCCTACGTGAAGGGGTTTGTAGTGGTATTGATTCTAGGAGGAGATGGATGGAGGAAGGAGGGTGAGCTTTTCAGAAGTCACAGCTATATGAACTGGGACATTCGTCTGAAAAGTTACACTATTTTTCTGAATTGAACCCGCTAGGTGATGAACTTGAACGCTACCACATGAGCCACGGAAGAGTTTCATTGTATTAAAATGAATATTCAAACAGAGTTCCAAGTTGCATTGGAAAATGAATCAGAAGCTTGTATTACATTTGAAACTTCTCAAATGTGATATACTTTATCATTGAGTTAGTGTCAAGGTCTTGTGTTATCGTTGGGTAAAAGTTTATTGCCTTTTACGTAATAGCACAGTTGAGGTTTAGTCTTCAAAAACAAAACAAAAATTGTTTTAACTTATATAGTGTTAATACTTTATGAATATTTCAATCATTTCATTTAATATGCCGTACTGAGTATAACATCTCTCAAATAGAGCGTGAATTTTTCTGAAAATTGATGATTGCGTTAACTCAGATTAAAAGTTGTTCCTTCCTTCTATTTTCCAGTTTCTTACACTTATTTTGAAGGTCAGTCAATCACGGTTTTTTAGACTTGTTATACGCAGGCAACAACCTTTCGACTTGTATTGAGATAAATAAAATAAATAAATACGTTATTGCCAAATATTTTTATTTGTTTCAAAGAAATTTAAATAGATGACTATTTAGTGTGGTGATAACTATTATTTGATGAGAAGATGCTTCATTAAATACAATATTGACCAAAAGCAAATATCTTCAAAATATTAAGATTTAAGACAATTAAATATTGTTGATGTAGGGGCGACTCAGACGTAGTGCCTATCGTACTCGCCTTCTACCTCTGGTGACGCTGGTTCAAACCCTGTCTGATCCAAGTTAAATTCGCGGCAGGTTTTCTCCACACACCACAACCCACCACAACATTCATTCATCATCATTCACCCTCAAGTCATTCATAGATCATCCACCTCGGGGAGGTGCGACAGGAAGGGCATCCGGCACCCGGGTAATTCCCCTGTCTGACTAGAGAGAGAGGCACCGTACCATTCTCCATCTACAACCCCTACTAGACTAGGGAAAAGGAATAAGGAAATACACACATACAAATATTGTTGATGTAACAAGTAGTAGAGGAAATTCAGTGAGCGCTGTACTTAATATTTTCCCTTAAAGTATTTAAGAAAAAATAATTTGTGTGAAATTGAAAAAGCTAAAGGACTTAAGTCGTTGTATCAAATATCCTAGTTGAGAATTTTACAGCCGTTTTGCCTCCATCTTGAAAAATCATTCTCAACGACCTGAAATATAATTTCGACTTCTGAATTCAGCGGAAGTGTTTAATGGTATAATACTGAGGTTTCATTTATAATGAAAATGTGATAATGAGATGTATAAAATATTACTGAAAATTCTTTGACAATTTTTTAATTTAATGGTACTTTGTACAATATGATTTTCATGAAGGTTGATGTGTGTTTCAATGAAATTTTATTTTAGGATTTTTAGGGAAAAAAAGTTTGTATTTTTCATTTTAATGAACGTCGAAAGTGTTCCGAAACTGTACCGTTGCTTCGTTTTCCTAGATTAATGTATCGCTGGTTCGTGTTTCCGCCTGATGAAGACAGCGTGTGGTCCTCTTGGTTGACGAAGGCAGAGAGGAAGCGCCGGCCGCAATACGCGGATGCAGATCCCGTGGGGAGTGCAACCTCGCCCGCCCTCTCGCCACCCGACCCAATGGGCCGCGAAACCACGCATCCGAATTAACTGACGGCCTGTGGCGGCACGCAGGGCTCCGTACGGCATGCGCGGCGCGGCGGAGTTTAGTTCACGAACGAAAATGTATCTTAAGGAAGAACATACGCTCTACATTATATTTCTTTAAGAGAACCATTATAATTATCGCTCACGGAAATGGGTAGTAGTATGAAAAATGTGTTATATTGGTATAACTGCAATTTCATCTTAGTTGGACGATGGGAATGAAATTTTATGACATAAATATTTACTTAGTTTCAATCTGTATTTTTAACAAAACGGAAGTGTGTATATTTTTATCAACGTGTCAAACATATGAGTCCTATATTGCGTGTTATTGCTTCGTGATACGTATCTAAATAGGAAGTTTCTTTTTCATAAAACTGGAAAAAATTATTCTAGGGTTCGTGCAATCGTATTTATGAAACTTCTTGATGTGGAATTATAAAAAGTGAATGCAGTTTAGATACCTTCTACCTTACCAGCACAACTCAAAAAAGTGAAATAAAATTCTATAACCAAACTTACTAGTTCCTCGACTCTCGACTCGTTTTGATGTAATCGTCAGAAATCACTATGTAGTATTGCATTCGTAAGAAGACGCATTATGTGCAGCAATATTGTTCACATCAAATAGTTCTACAAAGAAGATCGGGTCAGCATATGCGTGTACAAACGTAACCGAATGTATTGAAAATTGGTATTAAAATTAGAGTCTTAAAACACATTTTTACGAAGAATTTAATTTAGGTAAAAAAATCCTTTTGAAATTGCGTATTTTTTAGTTTTTATTTTACGTATTTCTAACAGTCATAATATTGTAAAAATATTTATATCTTTTGTTGCCCGTCCCTATCACGGGGAGGTGGGTGCCGTATACTATCTTAGTTCAAGTCTCGTTGATATAGTTTCTTCGTTGTTATAGTCTAGATTAGTAAATGTTCGTGTTGGTCACTATGTATCGTCTTAACTATGTCCCTCTCTTCGTCATACATACCATAATTAAACAGCACAAGGGTAGATAGATGTCTTTAAATTGTAACATTTGTGTGAATAGGTTATATGTTCCTGATTACGCGCTGCTGAATCCTTGGGCATAGAAATATTTTATATGAGCTCCTTTTTCTAAACTAAATTACAATGAAGAGTCAAAGAGCACTGCAACTTCAAAAACCTGTGTGAAGCCGGAGTTGTTCACTTGTTCATATACAAAAATAACTAACTACTGGAATTCACTATGGAAAAATAAAAGTTTTTTCTATTGAACATCTTTAATATTTTGGTCAATAGTTCTTCATCTACCTACATCATTTCGGTTTTACTATAACCAGTTTGTACTATACAATCATGTATAATTTGTGTGTTATAAGAAATGAATGTTTTTATTTCCTCCCGTTCATTAACAAAAGCAATTTACTTTCATAGAGATTTTGGAATACATGTCTTTAATCAACTTTCTTCGTCTTCTTCTTTATTACAAAATGTATTGTATCTTCAAATGATGGCGCTCCGTCGTATTTGCGTTTCTCGCTCCAAAGTGATGGAAAGAACATAATGTTTTGCTGGATTCCCGGACACGTGGGAATCAGAGGAAATGAGGAAGCAGACGTTTCCGAAAAACGGCATGCCTCAAGAATCACGTAGATTTTTTTACGATTCCAAAAAGGGATTCTCTAAATTCCATCAAGACAAGGATTCTGAGTGGTTGGCTGTTGACGAGAATAAGCTCCGACTTATCAAACCCTCTGTTGAGTCATGGAACAGTTCCTGTAGGTCAGCCAGGCGCGACGAAGTCTTGCTAACCCGCCTGCGCATAGGACATTGTCCTCTCACTCATCGGTATCTCTTACTACTTGATGATGAACCCGTTTGTGAGGATTGTAGCTCCTCTTTGACAGTGCGTCACCTACTAACTGATTGCAGAAAATACACAAGAATACGGAGACAAATAGGTCTGGCTGCATATTTACCAACAATTCTCGGAAATGAAACGGTTCATGTTAACAAACTATTGAATTTTATGAGTAGATCGGGGCTCCTCCCACAAGTTCTCGGGAGGGTTCAAATTTGCATTCTTCTTTTCTCTTCCCTGTCTTCTTTCCTTTCTGTAATTTGAAAATTATAATTTTTTAGATTTTATTCCCTATTTATGATATAATGTGTTCGGCAACTGTTCGCTTTTCTTTTCTCTTTTCTTTGTATTTAGATATTTCAGGAGGGATTTTTTAATGGGTATAGTCGAGAAATTCGGTGAGTCCCAAATACGGGGAAGAGTCTTTACGGCTTTTCTCTAAGGTGCGAAACTGTATTTTTCCCCACCTGCAAAGGCTCTAATGACCTTGCCGTTGACGAGCCCTAAAACCCCTCCAAAAAATCCGTCGTATTTAAACCCCATGACGCTCATAAAAGAGATGAGTAACGCGTACTGGGAAGAGTTCTGGACGTACAGTACTATAGGAGTGACTTCTCCGGGAATCAAATCTCGACAATTGAACCGATAACCATCTAAACATTTTGACCCACGGATACACTCTCTTGTATTTCACGATTTGCGTCGATCGTAGTCATGTATCTGACCGAATGAAAACTAGTGATTGCAAAACCACTTCGTCATATACGTTTCTCTGTCTGCAGCATTGAGCGAGAAATAATTCTGTAGTGAGAGAGTCATTTCGCACGTGGTCCTCAATATTTTGGTCGTCTTCCAGTGCTCTATTCATGCTCAAAGTCCCTAGACGAACTTATTACTGTCGTTGATTTGAAATTTGAAAGTAAAATAAGTATTCAGAATATTATTTTAAAACACATAGCGGCACATCAGTCTTATAAATATCCTAAAAGTGTTATGTAAATGTAATTTCGCTGAAGACAGAAATTGATGTATTTTCGTATCTGCAGTGTGTTTGCTGTACTCCTACGTATTTTATCATTAACATATCTTTCGTTTCAGTTTACGAAAAGTATATTTTACGTCTGCTTGTTCCATTTACACTGCTTAACATTATTCAAGTTTCTTGAAACAGGAAACTAATACAAAACTTTCAAGCGAAATACCGCTAATGCGGATGAAATACATACTAATTGTACTTTACGTACAAAAAATGTAAGCAAAATCGCTGGAGCGGTTTTTGAGAAACAATCAAAAGAGTACTTTATACCAAAAGGTGCTTTACATGAATGTCAAAGTAAAAGAAATTAGAGCACGTGCATCGACAACTAGTAAATTCTACCGTAAATGCGAATTAAATTGATTCATCCATTTATTGAGAATCGCTGCGCACAGAGGGACGGACGTTATGCCAAAAATCACTTTTTTCAGAATCAGGGATCGCTAAAACGGATATTTCCGTCGAAGACTCGCGTTTGAATTTTTTCACTACTACTAAACTTTCTTTATACTACATATATGAGAAAGTAATAAGGCACTATCACAGTATTTGTTCGAACATGTTGGAGTACGATGTTTCCTCTTTCTCTGCCTCGAGTTGTGTTTCTGGAAACGTGTTGTAAAATCTGTACAAATATGTTCACGGAACATCGCGTGATACACGATATTGTGATTGGGATTTACGTGTTCTATCTTGAGAGAACAATGTTGTTGTGAACTTTCATTTCGTAGTTTTCTCACCAGACAAAACATTTTGGCCTTGAAAGTAATGCTCAAAGAATATATAGTGCTTGTGTTAAGTGTTGGTGAAGGTGTAACAAACAAGAAGTTAATATTTATATTATTAGAGAGGGTACTTTTAATCTATTCTAGATATTTTCATGTGTAGTTCTCTACTTAGATACACCTCTAAGCGGATAATTCATCCTCTCTGAGACTGTTTTTGAGGCTATGGATTTGAAAAAGTACTGGAAGGTCTTGTTTAAACATGGCATTTGCTGCACTGCGTCGGTTTAATGGAAGAGTATACACGATGTATGTGTGTGTCTGTTCACACATGTACAGATGTGATGTTTTTTGCGGGCAATTGAAATTTCAAAAGTTAGACTTAGCGGGATCGAAGACGATGACGCCATTGAAGGAAAGGTAAAAACACAAAGAATCAGACGGAACCAGTACATCTATGGTCGTCGGAGACACACGGAGACATTTAGCGATTTGAATTGTATGTGAATTGTGATGAATTAAGTATTAGTGTAATACCAACCGCAGCCTTAGGATAAAGACTCCAAGTTTGCGAATTACCTCACTGTAAAATAAAAGTTCTTTTTAAAACTTTCAGACACTTTTTTTACGGTTCTTGTTTTTGCTCATTTTTCTTGTGTGAGAAACCTTTGTTTCTGCTAGCACACTGTTAATAAGCACTTCCTGAACGCACTCATAACTGTCTTCCACTGAATATGCAGGAATATATAGATCAATACGTTGTAAGACTAGCCGAGATTTTGGGAGATATCTGCTTCCTCTCTGTGTGTGAAAACTTAAACCTTTCACATTTGAGCACTCCATTTAGTCAACATGTCTAGGAATATGCTCCTTGCTTTAAGTTTTCACGGCTGAGTGGGAAATGATGTACGTTGAGGTTACTCAGGTGGTAGATTAAGTTCCGCATCCATTAACGATGCATGAGTCGTAAGGGTTTCTCGTGGGATCTGTAGACAACCAAAGTAAATATTACGAACTGATCTAGACCAAAACTGTGTGATTTGTTAAAAATTAATTTTAGTTTTATGAAATCGAGATTTACGAATATTGAGAGAAAAATCTTTTGTCTTAACTACATGTAGTAGTGACCATCTTAAAAATTCTGCAATTTTTGAAGCAAAGGATTTGGAGTTTAAAAACAATGTGAGGTATGGAGTTTTCGTGTATTTATCCAGATTATTCCTACTGAAGGAAAGAAACTTCAAGGTATCCCTTATCTACCACTTTTACACTTCTTTTCGTTCCGACTTTGCTCTAGACTTTTAATTGGTATCAATTACACTTTTATTCCTCAGTTTATTGACCAGATCTAAAGAAGTTATCTTGAAATAGTTACATGTACCTCATGTGCATGTCTAAGACAACATATTTTTTCTTGTATTGATTGTAAAGATTCAACTTTGAAAAATCTTAATTTTTTGATCACGTCTTTTTCTCTTGTTGCATTCCGTGAGTTCAATTATTCCATTAGAACGTGCCGCCCTCCAATAGAAGATAGGATGCACACATTAAATATAAACAATTATAGGATATATATATA
>NNCF01126070.1:401706-423362 GCA_002313205.1 Laupala kohalensis
TATTTCTATTAGTGTGCAATCTATCTTCATATTACTTGACAACTTTCACAACACTGTAGAATACGCATTTTTGTCCCAACGAGAGTCACCACTAATGTTACGTGAAGAATAACTATGTACACGGCACGATACTTAAAGGAATATCGTACTGGAAGTGAAACGAACTTAAAAAGGGAAATAAAACAGGAAGTCGATTTTCTACTATTCCATTAAATGAATCATATAAACAATTATAGGAAATTTTTCACGTACTTTTATTTCGAAATTGGAGAATTTTATTTCAGCATTTCTTTCATTCTTAGTCAGTAATTGTAACACTGGATTGATCGCTCTAACTATTGGTGGAAACATGAAAGATATTTCCTGAATTATCATTATTATTATTATAGACAATCATAAATGTATCTATAATAATGTGACTGGGGATACTGTATTTACCTATTTATCATCTTGATTGATAAACGTCATCCAAATTCCTATATGAATTAGTGAAGCGTGATTAACGAGAGGATGTACCTCATCAATGTCATGTGGGGCTGACGTTCTCCTTTTTGGGTACATGGATGTTGGAGTAGGAGGCGTGGAAAATGTATTTATTACGAAGCATTGTGGAACGCCAACTGGTTGGGAGGTTGCCACGGCACATTGTCCATAATGGCAATTCATTTGCTGTGTATAATAACTTCCTTAAAGTGGGAAAACGTCAGTGCCCATAAATAATCAGACACGTATGAAGACAAAATGAATTTAAAAATATTTCTTTGTGGAATTCTAACAATGGATCTTGTGGCTATTTTCAACGCTACCTGGGAGACAGGTTTTGAATTAGAACACACGCACTAGAGAAGTATACAGTGGACTGTATTTGTTAATTTCTATGCACGCGATTTACCAATATTTATAATATCCATCATCTTCGAAAAATTGACATGCCAAATCAATTTCAAAATTAAATCGATTTGGCATGTCAATTCAGTGTTCTTCCAGATGAGAGTTCTATAGACCAAATATCGGTCATCTTCAGACCCTAAATACAAATACTTGTGCATAATTTGTAATCAGTAGTGTGTTATTCTTCTTTCATCTATTATTTACTTTTAGCTCGAATTCCGTTTACTCCTTACCAGAAGTAACAGAATACAAGTTGTTTCGGGAAATGTCGTGTCATTAAAGAGTGATCTGGTTTAGAGAGACATTGACCACTGTCGGGAGGATGCTGTCCAATATACCCAACGACTCCCTTTCTCTGTGTGGAGCTCTGTGTAGTTGCTAAGAGGATTGCGGAGACTGCTTCGCGAACTTGGGTTTAGCATGGCGCCGTTCTTTGCTGCTGCCTCCTACCCTCGTGTTTTTTTCTATCCTACTCTTCTTGCTAAACAGAGTTTGTTGTTGGTCTGCAGGGATCGGCAATGCTGTTCTTAAAAATAATCTCTTACTTCTTTGCTCTCCATGCTGTTGGATCACTTTTATTAATACAATCGAAACATTTTTTAACTTGCGAAACGTATATTTTGTTTTCTTCATGTCTTTATTCAAAGGTATTATCAGTTTCTTTTTCGTGAAGTACTTTCGTTTTTCATATTTATGAAGTGAGGAAACCAATTTTAGTTTTTGATTTGCTTCACTTTTCGTTACCATTTAGGCTCACCAAAATCTTAATCTGATTACATGCCACATTTTGTTTTGTTTCAGTTGTTGGACGTATTAGGAATAATTAAGTTTTCTTCTTAATGAACGTCTTTGTAATATTTACCTTCTCTTTTTGTTTCAGGTAAGATTTTAATCATTCATCTGAAAAACTGCAATATGTAAGTCCTGAGAAGGTAAGACCTGCAAATTGTAGACTGCTCATTACCAATGCAAAGTCTCACGAATCTGATCTTCTTTTATTAATCTGCACGGTACATTACGAAAATATAAGTTTCACGAGGCAAAAATTTATCGTATTACACTTGTTTCTATGTCGGAAAGAAGCTTACTACTTCAAAACGTTCATCCGATAAACTATGCAAAGCTGATTAGTTTTTGTCGTTGAAACAAAATTTTTAAGAAAAAGATTTGAAACCAAGGCGGACTTAAGGTAATTATGTTTTTACTAAACTTACTTTCTTCTTAAAATTTAGTGAAATGTAATACAAAAGTTTTTATCTTCATCATTTTGCTCTGTACTTAGAGGAGCTGGTGGGAAATGTAAAATTAGTGAACTAGTGAAGGCACAGACATTTTAGAACTTACGAGTAGTTGCTAATGATTGAACAATAGCACATATGATGTAAATGGTACATTAAAGACTAAAGCGTAGGCATATCTTTACTCGAAAACCACCTCAGGATACCTTTTTGCATTCGACATCATTACATGAGAAACCTTCGCCCGTGGATTCAACATCCAAAATTATCAAAGTTATGGTGTGTATGATAGTTGACAAATCAAAAATCGTATTATGTGTGCTATATATAATATTACTACATAAAAATAAATTCATTGATTTCTCTGGTATTTTTTTACATTGAGTTGAAATATTTTTGTTAGCTATTTTCTAATTTAGTACATTATTTGGCTTTACCTATTTTGCTCTCCCATCACCTATTGCAACGGTATAATTATTTGGAATACATATTGTTAAAAATTAAAGTTAATAACTTTTCAAACATTCCAACGAATTGATTTCCAAATTTGAAGGATTTTCTTTGGTTTTGAAGGACTAATTTCATTTACATTTTTGAGATACGAGTTAAGCATATTATGTATATTGGAGAAAATTTTGATTTGGTACTTCAAAAATCAATATTTGATTTATTTTTTAAATTACAAGTTAACAGTATGAAATGTCCTACCAATGATCACAACATCCATGTCCGTGAATCAATGTTTTATGTCAGAAATGAAAATAATTATAACTTTTTTACATTGAGTTGAAATATTTTTGTTAGCTATTTTCTAATTTAGTACATTATTTGGCTTTACCTATTTGAACATCATTTTTCCGAACAGAAAATGATTCACATGTATTCTAAATATACATTCTGCCCTGCACTGCGTGAAGTACGATCGAAATATCAAAATATATCGTAAGCTCCATTGAGCGCATGTGTCGTGGGGACAATCTGATCGATACATCGAGTTCCTCGACGACGGTGGAGTCTATCCAAGAACCTTCGTCATTCTCCTACTCGCGTTCCTCGATAGGAAAAGGCATATGCGCTTTGACGCCAAATGCCAATGGCGAGGCTATTTTGCCCTAAGCATTCGAAAGACGATTGATGGTACTAGCTCCATGGTAGTACTGACTATAAGTTAGTCAAATCCCTGACAAATTATTTTCCTTATTTTTTTCTCGTTTATTTACACAATGTTACGAATTATTACTAAAGAAGCGTGATTTAAAATGTAAATCAGTGGTTACCTTCATGTTTTTTCGTTTTATTTTCCGCTTTCAGTTGCTTACTTTCCGAGTTAGATAGCCCGCTTATGTAAATTTCGTTTCAAACCATCTTTCACATATTTGTTTTGCTCCGAAATTTGTTGCCCTGAATGACCCTCCTCCAGAGATACATGGCCTGTAATATCGGACAGAAATATGTACATCGTCTCAGAATATATTTTCAAAACTAGAGGGAAGAAGCAGGCGAAACATTATTCCAGGAACATTTGAAAAAAATAATACTCTAATGGGTAGATATTACCTTCAACCAGCTCATAAAGTACAACTGGATCGGAAAATCGTGCACAACCACAGCGATCGACATAGAGAATTGACTGATGATTAATGGGGCAATAAACCAGAATGAAGGAAATTATACATTGTGAAAAAAATGGCGAGTGAAGGAAAAAAACATAGTGAAGGAATGGCGTGAAAAAATATTTTGAATCATACAAAATGGAAAGATTCACATTCTCAGGTAGCTTCAGTTCCTTTTGTGTGAAGGAAGTAATACATAAGAATAGACTCAAAGGTGATATTAAAAAGTCAGATTTTAATTTTTTAAATTATTTATGAATTTACTCGTTCATACTATACTTTTCCATCTCGAAAATTGGAAGAGTCATAATCCTCCCTCCGCTAATACAGATGAATAAGCAGACGGCATAAATAATGAAGATTGGAGGTAGAAATTACTAGGTGAACTCAACGAATAGACTAAAAATAATAATAAAACAATTTATGGAAAAGTCATATATAAAAAAACATTCGAACACGAAGAATCAAATCGGTCATTGGAAGACAGAATGAAACGTATAGCCGATAGTGAAGAATGAGGCGGGATAAGTAAACATTCTGAGAAATGTTTCCGAGAAGAAGGAAAATGTATGTAATAAATAGTAAACCAAAGCACATTTCTTCGTGTTGGTTGAGAGTGAAGAAAAATCGTTTCATAAAGCTAGAGAGGTGCAAGGAGAGGGAAAGAGCGATTGCGGAGAAAACTGATATATGAAATTTCTTTCAAAAGTAAAAGAATAGTATTCTTTAAGGAGTATGAATTTTTAAGGATTTAAGGATTATGAAAATATTAGTATTGATAGACCCGTGAAAAGATTTCTCTAGCCTACCAAAATTCAGCAGCTAAAAAGGGGATTTTGCAGCAAAAATGGAAAAGGAACACTGGCTATTATTTATTCTCGTGAATGTATGTGAATGATGTTACTATAGAGATTACTTTTGTTATGAAATGGTGCCCCTATGTTTTTTGTATTACACTAAACATATATCACTACATTCGAATTTTAACCAAATAGTTTATTGTTGAATTCAACAAATACGGTAACAGTGGTCAGAAAATATGTTTTTGTTTCGATATTTCATTTTGGCAATTGTTTGAGTAAAGAAAATGGGATATTTGGCTACTACAAATAACATTTAGGATTTGAAAAGAGAATAAAAAAAGTTAAACTGGAGACGAAGTAGGAAGGGGACAAATGACGTGCAGAACTACGACGAGCGAGGATTTGAACGGTTGGTCGCTTCCAATCGATAGCTCGACACTACGATACGACAGAAGACTTGTCGTTCTGATAACTAAAGACGGGAAGAATTTTCGTGGTGAAAATATTCAAAGAAGTTTCATCTCTTAGACAATCTCTTGTCAATATGGCTTCTGGAAAAATTCAATTTGTTTCTTACAACTTCAAGAATTGATTCAGTAGTAGTATGGAGATTCTCGTTCCTGGTTACGATGATATTCTACGAAAATAATAAAGACGAAAAATTCCATTATTCTTCAAATAATGTAACCTTTGTTTACATCATACCTTTGTTTTAAATCATGTAAAACGTTATTTTCTTACACGATACGAGATAAATGTTAGATGTAGGAAAATATAGGTGAAAATGTTCCTATAACACTGCATATTGGCTCTCTTTAGTGCGTAACACCATTTTCCTTACCTGTACAAAAATTTTAGGGCTCTAATGACCTCGATGTCGGCGAGCCGTAAAGCCCCAATTAAAAAACAAAAACAAAAAAGACATATTATATCTATGTCTGACTTATCTTTCAAAGTAAGAAAAGTGTATGCATATAAAGAAAAGTGATGATTGATAACTTTACTTTTGCTTAGTTGCACTCTTCATTCTTGAACTCTTTGAAATTCGTATACCATTTATATCCTTCTAATTTGGGGCATATTATGTTACTACTCAATTTCACATTTACTAATAGTTCATTGCAGTACTTTTCCCAAATAGGACGATTAAAATGTTAATATTTAAACACATAATCCCTTATTTTACTGCCAAAATATATATTGCTGGTTTCGTAAGTCAATCTTTCACAGAAAAAAAAGACAAATAGGAGGCTAAGACAAATAACCTTTAAAATGTGTTATTTATATAATATATTTTACAAAATATGACGAAGGTCGTCTTTCATTGGATGCGAGCTCTCTTTAAAAATATAATATTTTAGTACACAAAATAACTTATGTGACATCTCCTGACTTTAGTGGAGAACTAGGTCTTTATTTGAAAATCTCGTGGTCTGAAAAATTATTTTTGTATCAGCTAAAACGCTATATTTTCTTCAAGCATGTTTCCATGTTATGTTTTGAAGCTTTCATTTGATAATAAGTAGAGAGAGAGACAATTTTTTTTTAAAATACATACTCATCAACGGAACATGTTCCAAAGGAACGATAGTTACGTTTTATGTAATTATGTACTAAATTAATTTTTATGTAGCTAAAATACAAATATTACTTCTGTAGTATGTTTTCGACGGCTTTACTTCGTCTGTGAATCATTAAATAAAGAGAAGGCTAATTACGTGCGAACGTTAATTAGAATTAAAATTTTCTAAAAATAGTTCATGATACGTTATTTTTAAATATTTGGAAGTATTTGCATACGTTTCCTGGTCAATTGAGCTACTATTGCTGATGCATTACCATATTTTATATACTCATCCAGGAGATGAAGCTACGGAAAACATTGAATTGAAGTTACAATAAAAATTAATGAATTATAATTTATAAAATTAATTTGTCTGCAATGTAGTGACTCACTGAAGATGATAGATACTAAAGCCATCGAACACATATTATGAGAAAAGGCAAGGAAAAAGGTTAATATGTTGCATTACCTATGTCCACCTTCTTCAGAAAGCCTTCTTCAGAAAGTTCCAAATTCCGTCGTTTCTCCCAGTGCTTGCATTGAATTCCTCGTTTGTTCCCATTTGCCCATTTTTTTATCGCGTGTGTATTGTTCGTTCCATCTCTGGCTGTGAGCCAACTTGAGCGATTCGTTCGTACATCTACGCGGCACTCACCCATTGTGCTCCATATCGCTTCGCTCCACTAACCGTTCACGGTTTCAGAGATCGCGTTTTGCCGCTTCCAGTTCCACTTGTCTCTCTCTCCTCTATGATATGACTAGTCCCACCGGATAATATCTACTAATCATATACGTATTCACAACTTTTTAGCTTTTACGAACCGAACAGATTAATAACAATAATAAATAATTGTAATTGTTATTAATAATACCGAATTGTTATCCATTTATTTGAGAGTGGAGGCGATATGTTTGACCTATCATTTCTTCCAAAAACACTTCCGATATGGATAATAATAATAATAATAATAATGTACATTTAGATGAACAGAATGTAATTAAATATCTAGAACAGAGGAAAATTTACAAGTATTTGGATATAGAAGAGAATTGGGCATTTTATTTAAAGGTAATATTTATAAAATTTGTGTTGTAAGACAATAAATTTTTAACAAAAATGCTCCCCGATAAACCCCGCCCCCGATTATGTTATAGAACCGCCAATGTTCATACGTAATGGAGAGAAGTAAAATGTAAACTATTTCAACTCTAAAATTTCAACTATCTTTTATCACTTATTGAACATTTAAACCTGAAGTTATCTCGGATTTCTCGTGTGTTCAGATCATGCTTCTTTCCTTCCTATCATCTGTTACTCCTTTAATCTTAAAATACGAAGACGTACTAGGTTCCGGCGAGTTTTTGATTGAGTTTTGATTCAGATTAAAATAGTTTCTTTACCAAGTATTCAATTCATCGTTTTTGCGTTCTTTCTATTATCAATACATACAAAATTACAAAAGCATTCTATTATCAGACTAAATTATTTAAAGTGAAAACAAAAAAGTGCATTGGAACTTTATGTAAATTTTCAATTATGTAAATTTATTCAAAAACTGCAAGAATTAGAACTTAGGTTTTGACATCATTTGTCTTCATTATTGTATTTTTCTCATATTACATGACCAATGAAATGGGAATACTGCGCAAAAACCTACAGCTGTCTCTAGGACAATCACTGTTGGATCAATTGGAGGTGAATATTCAACCCTACGCTACCAAAAATATTTGAACACTATTCAAAAAATTCTTTGTTCGAAATAACCGGTTAATACAGAATATTTTTTTACGTTGAGAACCATTTGTTACTATCTATAAAACTTGGAAAACCTTTGTAAAAGATTCATGCGCCACCTGATTGAATAATTATTTTATCGAAGTATTACCATAGAAAAACATATCAAATAAATAATGCAAATGTTCACCGAACATTTTTTTTTCATTTCATTCAGAAGCAATTATGTAACGCTTTTAACCGAAATGTGTGTATGAATCATTACTGAGCAACCGAACTTTTTCCAGCGTATCGCATACCAATTAAACACCAGGTCTACAGTCTTTTAATATTTCCTAGTTTTTTGTATCATGTGAATTAGATTCCCTTTGAATCCTTGTTTCATATAAACTTCATTATTAAATTTCAGCGTGGAGTTACTACGTTCGTTTATTATTATTTTTTAAATGGGACTTCCCATCCTATTTGTTTTAATTGCTTCTTAATTTAATTCCTAGAATTATGAACTATGGTATATGAGTTCTTAACGTAACAATACAACACAGAATCCTTAATTCATTGAAACACAAACGAAAAAAAAAGAGAGAGAGAGAAGAGAAAAAAACAAGCGGTGAGAATGAACCACCAAATGAGAAGATATCAAAAAGGGCAATGAAAGTGCTGGGTATTTTCGCATTTAGGAGTTGAAATAAAATCGTGTACATACTGATTTTTTTATGAACCAATGTGAGAAATAATCTATTTTTGTTAGATGGGTTCTGATGTAGAAATGATTCGTCATGGATATTGCTGTTCAGTTATTTTTATTCATTACTAAAGAAGAACCTTTTACCTTCATAACGACATTCTTTGGTGCGGTTCCGAAAGGTTACTAGCTGCGTTATCAATAAGGTTTTGAAGTGTTTAATACAGGGGAAAAACGTTCGTTTGGAAGTGTTAAAGTTTATAAGCGCTTGAGTTAACGTTACCTTGCAATTTAAGAAAATAGTTACAACTTCTCTGCGTTATGAGAAAGAGTCCAAACCAGTCTTTTGTGCGACTTGTAGACGGCGAGTCCCAAAGGGTTAAACGAAATGGCAGCGCGTCGTTTGTTTGCGGAGTCTCTCTCTCTCTCGACACTGCAGCGAGCTCTGGCGCTACCACTTGCAGATGAGTCTGACGTTTCTGGCTCCTTCACGTTTGATCCGATGAGCATCGTCCTTTGTTTACGCGCGTCGAACGCTTTCGCGCGTAAATTGAATGTTGGTACTACTGACAAATAAGAGAGGTCATTCGACGCGGAAGAGTTGGGATTTCCCCCTTCGGTTTCAGTGTTCTTCAACGCGAAGGTACCGATTGTTTGAACCATTCTCTATCCCGTGGCGATGAATTTTCATACCCTTGCGGTACAAAATTTTGAATTATTTGACTTATAATTACCACGGGCTTATATTGAGAAACTTTCGCGGGCTCATGTTTTTTTTTATATTCTGGCAAAAATACCGACTTTACATAGCGAAAAAAATTACTATAACATAGCAAATGGAAATAGTAACGAAATGATGTTAAGATTTCCATATTTTACGGGGCATCTTCAAGAATAATTCACCAAAAACTGCGGAAAATATTGTTCTAACGGAAATGGCAGCCGCATCACGTGTCTGAAGACAATGCAACCCTTATCAAAGAAGGAGTCAAACGACAGTCTAAATTAATTATTGAGTTTTAAAATCACAAAATAATTATAAAATACACAAAATAATTGTTCTCAACCAATATAAAAAATCAGTAGAATGTAATATTAATTAATAAGAACTACTTTGACGAATATTTCCAAGTTTCGTGATAGTAGGTAACTTGACTTCAGTCAATGCACATATAATACCTTTAGTAGTATGAAAATATTTTCCCTTTAAACGACGGTTCATGTCATGGTTCTTAATCTATATTAATTTGTTGTTTATATCGAAAATAATGCTGTGTATCAAAACAATTGAAGCTTAATATCTCGAGATCTCACTTTGAATGATTCTTTGTTGTCTTGACACTAACAGGAAAGCGTATGTTACCAGGCGTGATGAACCGGAAGTGAATTATGAAGAATTATGAAGAAATGGGAAGTCGAATCATTGGATTGTGTAGCCTATGGGCATTGAAATTCGGACACTACCCAGAAAACGTATGCGTCGCATTAGAGGATTAGGATAATTAAGTCATAAAAAATCTTGATTATCCTAATCCTGAAACAGTTCCCTCTTGGAATTGGAAAATAGCAAATAAAAGAAAATACGCCATGGTCCCCGAGAAAGTGCTTCATCAGAACAAGTGTTCGAAACGCAAAAGCGAACGAGATTTTATTTCATGGAATCGAATCGATTTCAAATTCACTACTGTGTTTTGGAAGCAATCTCATTGTTACGCTCGCTTGTTTTCTCAAACGAATCTGATGGCGATTGCTCCCGTGGCACGGTGACGCAGGCAGTAGCCGGTGTTTAACTATTCGTGTCCTCAGCCAGCGAAGCGGTCTCCATGACGTGCTCTTCCTCTGTTCTAATGGTCACTGTTCAGTCTGGCAATCTTTAACGAAACATCTCTCGCAGCTTCTGCCTTTACGTTAAGTATCTGTGTGCTCAGAATTATAAAAGTAGAAGTGAAGGGAGAGGGTCTCAAAACATTTCTCAGCAGTGGGAGAGTGGAGGCGATATGTTTGACCTATAATTTCTTCCAAAAGCACTTACGATATGAATAATAATAATAATAATAATAATTATAATAATAATGTACATTTAGATAAACAGAATGTAATTAATTATCTAGAACAATAAAATTTACAAGTATTTGGATATAGAAGAGAATTGGGCTATACCTCAAACGAAAGAGTGAAAATACGGATACGGCTGGAATACTACAGAAGTAGGCTTGACCTTCGATCTGAACTAAATGCAAGAAATAAAAACAATGCGATAAATGAGCTAGCTTTCCTGTGTTAGAATATAGTTTTGGAATCGTAGCTTGGACAGTGCAAGAAATTCTTCAGATGGACAGGAAGACTCGAAAACTTTTAATAATGCACCAAGTACTTCATCCCAGAACAGACATTCATAGATTGTACATCTCTAGGAAATGCTATATTATGAAATTCCATATTATCCCAAAATTCTATAACGTATATGGCCAAATTTGTTCGTCAAAACAAAAATTATGGTTTATGAAACAAATTATAAAAGCAGAAGGAAAGGATTATGCAGTCAGCAAGAAAAAACGTCTCAAACAACACAAATGACAAAAACATTACTGATAAAGAAATACTCAGCTTTGATTGCAAGGTAAATTCCCAACGGATGTTGCGAAACAAGTGGCAAGACAAGCCCCTAAATGGTCAGAACTTAAGATGACTACACAAGAATGGAGTTGACGACATCATACATGGTTAAGAAGAAGCCGAATGAAGGTAGAAACAGAGGCATTGTTAAGAGCAGCTCAAGATCAAGCCCTAAGAACGAGGCATGTGGAATAGGCCATTTTGAAAATAAGTGAAAATGACAAATGTAGACTCGGCCAGAACCTGATACTTTAGACCACAATGTTTCGGGATGCCCTATTTTGGCCCAACATGAGTACCTCAAAAGGCACAATGAGGTATGCACCTTCCTATACTGGCAAATATGAAAATCTCTAAATTGGTCAGGATTATGCAGTAAACCCTGTTTCAGACATTGGAAACCCCACGGTCTTGTATGATCAACCCACACTGACATAACAGTTGCAGTCAATAGTCCAGACATTGTTTTCAGAGACAGCTCAAAGAAGACCTGCATCCTCATTGATGTAGCTATTCCTTGTGATGATAATGTTACTGCAAAAGAGGCTATACAAGCCTATCCATTGAAATCAATCGAATGTGGGATGTGAAGCAGAAGTACTGGCTATCATTGCTGGCGCATTGGGTACTTTACCATGCAGCCTTGGTAATAATTTAAAGAAACCCCCTGGAAATGAAAACTAATAGGATATCCAGGATATAGCAATGCTTGGAACCGCCAATATACTACGCAAGGTGAATCATCTCCTCAGGAAGCTGGTTGTGACCCGGAGATATTCTTACATTCATTCGACTACCACAACCTTGAGTCGTAAATGTAGATGATGATGATGATAATAATAATATGAATTAATAATAATAATTATTATTATTATTTTAGACGTATAAAACTACAAATTTTGAAAATCTGTATGGACTGCTTAATTTCAAAATTACGAGTACAATGCATGGCGATGAAAGATTAATGCATAATGCTTGGTGTTAATATAAAAAAGGTAAAGTTTAACTAAGTAACAAACACTACAGGTACTGAACTTAATATGCGTATTTCATCTCCCTAATGCATTTCATATTATAAAATCGAGTGATACTAATTGTTCCTTCCAACATAATTTTTTGGAACTACTTCCAAACTAGTTTAGAAGCCAGATATATTTATTATTTTGTTATGTAAGTTGATTAATTTTAGGTACCATTACTCTCATCTTCATGAATGTGGTGAAAACATTTTAATTTCGCAGGAAAATAAAACATCTAAAATGTAGTGTTCAAAAACGGTAATATATTTTCATAATAAATTCTATGATGGAACCAAACTATCCAAAACGTGCAAAATTAATTTTTTTAATTACTCATTAACCCATAGTCGAGTAATTTTTAAAGTTTTCTTCGTGTAGCCTAACTTGCGTCATTTACGTAACATAGCGATTTAGATGTTAAAAATTTATCTTCTGGCCATTCCAGTGCATTACTAGCGTTAAATGAAGCAAAATATAGTGGCAATGCAACCACAGGTTTATAGACACGTGGACGACCGAACATATCTAATTGAATGATCGTAATTTATTTATGTTATCGATGGTCGTTTCATTAATCGTTGCCCAGCAATTGCTCTCGTCTATAGGTAATCGTTAAATCAACAGCTCCATGGTAGCGACGCGGATTGGAGAGGCAACTGTAATGTTAACTAATTCCTTTTGATGATACTGCTGAATAATGTATATTTCCACAGTCACTTCATCCGACGACGGCGCCATTATTTCCGGATTGGAAAGGCATTGTCTACCAAACCCTTTAAAACCTTAAATGTTGTATGAGGAATGGTTGACGAGTGAATGCCAGTGGTTCTCGCCAATAAACACTCATCAGTGCATTGATTTTTTAACACGATCTAACATGAATTTTTGTTGATGATTAATATCGTTAGATAATTTTTGATGAGTTGTTCTTTAGTTTTTGACAATTATTTTCACACACACAGAGATAAGAGTTAGAATGATTCTCCTGATGTCCCATCTAGTGCTTTCTACGTATTATATGTACAATTTTTTATTCTCAATCGTACGTTATAGTTTACCCTACGAGCACAAGGTCTTTATCGTAATGTCACCAATAGTAACAAAGCAATGTAGCTTATTCAATTTAATAGAGAGTTAATTCTTTTATTGATAAAAGATAAAAAATCTCCTATTAAAGAAGTACATTATTTAATGATGAGTCTGTTCTGAGGTTTTCTATTTAATTCGAGGCGAAAATGTGAAAAAGTCTGATATTTCTATATCAGAATTATTCGTTACAATTATAAATTGGTCGTATGTATTTGGTTAATGATTGATTAATATCATGAAGAGATTGTATAATATTCCTATACGAGGTTGCACCTGCACCTTGTTTCGTGGTACTATTGAACTGAGATGTTGAGACGTAGTATTTACCGAACAATGAATGGACGAAATTTGTCCAACTGACTATTTACATTTTTTAATGAACTTTATTATTAATTTTGTATACCCTATCAGTTTTTAAAATGTTTTTCTTCCCTCAAGTAAGAAGTTGTAAAATGATTTGATGAACTTAGAGATAACTTCAAATATTATCTCTAAATACATTTTTTTACTTCAATAAACCTTTCGTTTAGCCGACACTAGCAGACTCTGACGCCAGATTCAGTCGATTTCATTCTTGCTCGGCATGCACTCTACCGCGATTGCAGAACGAGCTAATCACTTTCGTATGAATTGTTTATGAAATGGACGACCCCAATAAGTTACCAGGTGGATGGTTCTGTATAGGCGTGTGATGAAAATATTTTATTGTGGTACTCCAATGAGAAGAGACGAGGTTGAGGATTTAATAAATGATGATAAAATGTTTTTCAACACAATCAGAGTGAGGTTGCAAATGTTTGGGATCAATAAACGTTTCCTGATAACGCCGTAAATTATCTTTCAGAATGCATGCAGTCTGTACAAGTGTTGGCAGACTTTCTAAGGTGATTGGGAAAGACATTAATATATTTTTGTCTTGGAGTCAGCGTGGCTCAGTGGATAGAGCACTGAGTTGCTGGCTGGATGGCCGGAGATCAATTCCCGGTGAGGTGGGGATTTTCTTCACGCCTCAACATCCAGAATTGCTCCCAGGCCTACTTGGCCTGCTATAAAATGAATACCAAGATCTATTCTGGGGTCGAATCGGTCGGAGCGAGATGCTGACCACATCTCCTCCTCCTAGTGCCGGGGTCAAGAAATCGCGCGAGCTCTACCCTCCGCGAAGGTCAAAGCCCACAAGCTTTAGTACCAGATAAGAAAAAAAATTGCCTTATGTCTTTGTTTTTCGAAGAATTTATCTTATTGAATACATAGAATTATAGTTTGAAACCCACGTAATCCAGTAAAATATTACAAGGTATCAAAATTTTAAATCTTCAAGAAGAGATTTTCAAAAATATTTTGTATTTATTCATATATATTTTGTAACTATTCCATTCACAATAATAAGAAATATGATGGATGAATGGTTTGGTACTAGTTGGTGCGATACTTCCTTGCTACATAGTATATATATTTCACATCTGTAATATTTTATGAAGGCAGCAGCTACCTCTCTCTGTTGAGGGGTAGTCACTACCGAGACCACTAATTCATTAGCACTTAATTATATTACATTTCGTTTGATTGCATTATTTACACATCATTATTATCGTACGACATTTTACATTTTTTCGACCTATAAGATAAAGCAATCAGTTCTCCAAGAAATTTCGATAACTGATTTAGAACATCCACATTCTGTTGTTCATTTTTTCTATATTTGACCAACTCGTCCACAAGTTCTCGGAAGGGTTGAAATTGCATTTTTCATTCACTTTCTTCTTCTTCTTTTCTATTTTTCTTCTCTTTCCTTTGTTAACAACATTAATAAGATTCTTGTGTTAACAAACTTAGCATATATTTCAATTCAATATATTAATGAACTGTTGTCTGTCCTTTCGTATCGTCTTTATATTTAGATATGTGAGGTCTCTAATGACCTAATGTTGACGAACCCTAACACTCCAATAATAATAATAATAATAATAATTATTATTATTATTATTATTATTATTATTATCATCATCGCCTTGTGGCCTTGACTCCAGCAAACTCTCTAGAGGTGTAATTCCAGATGCTTCCTCAGAACATCACATTAGTCAATCTCCAAGCGTTGGTATGCCTCAGATGCTGACAACTAAGAGTCGTTTCGCAATTGAAAGATGTCTTCATAGAAAAACTAGGTATGATTTCATGTTTTTAACGTTGTGTAGTGTGCAAAATATTAATAAAGAATGTCATTGTGTACACCTTTGAGACGTGGGGCTCACAGTGAAACAATTGGATTATAGTACGGGTGTGCAAAACTCACAAAAGTTGAGTCATAAAGTGTTTGTCGTTTTGAAGTATGTAATAAACGCAATGTACTCTGCAACGCACAACGCTTTTGTTCCTTTGAAGTTGTTTCAATTTCTTAACTGTCAGGAACAAGAAAGTCTGTCGCCATTCTTGCAAGTTATTAAATTCAGTTTTTTAACAAATTTATCTGATAAGTTTGTTTCTGAATATTAGTTTTCTTGTGTTTAAGTTAAACTTCTTTACCCATTCTTGAAACATAAATGAAAATTTTCCAATTAGTTCAGAATTTACGTGACATTTTCGTATATGTGAAATTGCGCTGCAGAAAGTAAGAAAGCGTTCTAGTCGTTTAACATAATATCATAGGATTCGTAGAGGTGTTAAATTTAGAGAAGGGCAGGAATTCGCAATTACTCAGTGTTGACTGGCTTCACGGAAGTTGTGCGTTGAAGTTGCTGATATTCCCAAAGACCTCATGAAGAGAAAGGGAGAGAGGGTAAGAGGAGCAGAAGTGACGGTCCTACAACCTGCACACTCAGCGGACTAAGCAGAAGTTTTGTGAAAGATTTTTAAAAAATGTTTCTAAACTTTTCTATTTACGTATGAAGTATCACTACCTGGAAAACTGTCTCGTCTCACGAAGGCTAAGGCCACTGCAACGCTTCACAAGAAATGTGACAGGTTTGCAAATGTCGCGCTGCCACCGACAGTCGGTTGCTTCACGGATGATGCCGTTGACGAGCTCTAAAGTCCCCCCCGCAAAAAAAAAAAAAAAAAAAAAAAAAAAAAAAAAAAAAAAAAACCCNTGGGATAAGTAGTAAAACTACCTCGGAACGATTTCAACTATTTTAGCTATTCAATATTGCTTATTAACAATAAATAATCTTATGCTTTAAAAACGTTTTAGAAATATTCATTGTGATAAACTGAAACTTGGACATGACTTATCACATGTGATAGACGCTTCTAACAGATCCCTTAAAGTGAGACCAACACTCCAAGTTAATCAAATCACAGAGATGTATAATTGTTTTCTTGATTATTATTCTAATTGTTTTAAAACACAACAATATGAATAATAACGAAGAAAACATGATTTAATTTGTATTTATCAGTTAACATACTAATAGTATAATTTAATCAATATTCAGGAACTCGCTTGACTCGTTTTCAATGCATAACAGCATGTACAAACATGACGGCCGAACTCAACGGTTTCGTGATTCATGCATCTCACCTCAGAAAAAGTGAAATATCTTTCTCAAATCTATAAAGTGATGTAAAAACACTACGGAAAATTTACCACAAATCAAAAGAATCTTCCATCACTTTCATGATTTAAAAATTGGTAATTTTTTGGGGGAAATTTGTAATTTTTATGAAATAATACGCAATGTATTACACCATCATTTATAATTGCGTTTATTTTATTTAATGGCCGGTGAGGTATATTTTTTAAAGTTCAAATTAAGTATAATTATTGTAAGTAAATTTATGTTTAGTTATTTCAGATATTTTTGTGATTTAATTCTACCTACGCTATACTACCAGAATTGATACGATTCATTGTAATGTGAAACACTGCTGAAAGTTCCGTGACCATGGATGAGCGACCTTTGCTTAAACACGTGATACACTCTTAATTCTTCGCCTGAAATTCAATTCACGGCTATTAAATCTCTACTTCTTCGTATGGTCAAATATCAACATATCAGTTGGAGTGAAAATACGTGTTTCCGTGCATGAGAGCTGTTGTCAGTGACATTCTCTTATAATAATAAAAATAAAACATTTGTTTTAAACAAGCTTTTATTTAAGCCATGTCCTAAAAGTTATACAATAAGTTTAGGTTTTCATTAAGGTAATGCAGAGGCAAAAACGCTAAGATCTCCATACATATTTCACATTAGTAGATCCGAATACAAACAAATGTCTTTATGGCTAAAAATAATTTTATATTCTATGTTGAATTATTTGTCTTCAAAACGCTTGCTGCGGTATTGCAAAGAAAATACATTCTTCAGCGAGTACTTCACTGTCAACAATCAATCACTGTTCTTAAAATGAATTGGTATGAACTTTTAGAATATCTGAATAAAATCATAATTGAAAAAACTTTTTAAACATATTTTATTAGGTTAGATATATTATTGCATTGTCATCGGGTATCATATCTAAGTCAAATTTCAGCTCAATCGATTGGGGGGATCTGGCTTCAAATTCAGTTTCAAGATTTGACTCAAACATAGTAACACGTGAAGTTAAATAAAAGCTTGTAAAAAGTATCTGTTCAGGTTGGCTTTAACATGTCACAGTGGCTCGAACTTGAGTGCACAAACCGTGAATTATCAATATATACGAGTATAATATAAAGTTGAACCGTATCTTTATATTATTGAGAATGGAACTTATTCGCAAAGTTTGGCATGATTTCCGTTACGTTGAGGTAAACACTTGGCAAAACGCTTGTCATATGGTATATGTCAGTCACCTACGTGAAAGTTGTTTAATGTTCGTTTCGATGATTCTATTTGGCATATTCAGGAAACAACACATACAAATATAATTATCATAAATATGTGAGCGGTTTGATGGAATCTAGTTAATCTAGTTAATAAGTCAAGCTCTAAGAGGGAAAATGTGATTCAGTGGTTTTGACGAATAAATATGTTTAAATATTTCGTATATGTACAAATATTCTTTTGGAATATTTCAATAAGTATACATCCATATTTCAATAAGTAGTTTGCCACCAGCAGTTCAAGTCGTAGTTGCAAAAGATCTTACCAGTAATGTCATTAAAATATTTATTTATTTGTTTATTGGTTTTTACATTGTTAACTCCCTGCACCCAAAAAATTGTCATTTCAGGGGCGGGTCCTTTTTCATTATTGCTTTTAGCTTTCTTCGTCTTCATCGTCTCGAACGCAACACATTTTAAACAAACACTTAATGGTTTAAAAAATTGGAGTTTATTCTAACCAAAACGAGGATTCTATAGCCTGCACCGGACTGTTTCTCCGCAGATGTTATTTCTTGCTGAATCATGTACGTCACCATCTCACTAAGATGTGGTTGCTTCTAGGCCAAATTTTATTTTAAAATATTACTTATGTTTCAAATTTTATTGTAGTACAGTTCAAGCATATGATATAACATACATTATACCGCAATCAAGAATGAATGATTATTCTGTAATCTCGTGACGGGAGCCTACGGTATGTTTCTCTTGAAGAGGCTCTTTCCCTCCCTATAGAGAGCTTCAAATGAAGGATGGCCGTTGTGTATCACCTCATTCATGTCGGAAGCTGTAGACAAGAGACGGGTTACAGTTGCGCTCCAGGGTCACGCCATGGACCTGCAACGAGATGGTGTCGATGCATCATCATATCGAGACCATTAATCACTATGTTTGGATGCCCCTCGATCGAACTGCTTGCTTCCTCAAAGTGCATTAAGGAGGTGAATAGGTGTTGCCCGGAGCGATACCTTCCCCGTCTCCAATAACGAAACTTCTGTTACGGTGACAAGTGAACTCTTGAGAGTGACGAGGGTTCGCACAAATTTGGGGATAAGTCTCTTGATTTTTTGTGTGGATCGTTCGTTAATTTTCTATCAGTTCTTTCGTGATAAACGAGCATTTTGTCCAGTTTGACATATTTTAACTTGGTATTCTGTAACCTTATTTATATATTGACACTTTTATTCTCCATTTGAAACCATGTTAGAAACTTATAGCACTATTTCGAACAGATCACATTCCGCATAATTACTCCTATTACATGGAATGTTGAAAGGAAAAAAATGTAATAACGTTGCAAATAACATTCCGATTTAATTTCAATATATTTTGCAATACACCATGATGTTTATATTCTTATGTGTAGGACAGTTGTTTGTCTTCGATTATTAATATTACAATTTTTTAAACCTTTATGTGATATGAGTTTCATTACATTGTGCACTTTTCAATGTTTATCCATGACCATTATCATTTCCTATGAATTTAAATAACTAACTTCTAAATCATTTCACAGAGTGTCTATTTAGTTATTCTGTTCGCTTGTCTCTTTCCGAATTTGTGTAACCCTTAGATGTTTCATGGCAAAAATACTAGGATAATGCTTGTCTTTTAAATGACCTTATGTTAAATTCACCCACCTTCGTGCAAAACACATGACGAATACACCCATATCTTACCAGGGATTCGAATCCAGAACTTTTAAGAAATAAGTACAGTTTGCCAATCTGAGCCAACAAATTCACTGACTTCTTACGCCGTAGTAAACATTTCAAATTAGATAAAAGTTTTTTTTTTCTTCGTTGGGATAACGAACGTAGTCAACATAATCGAATAACTGAACTTAAAATAGTACGTTATGGGATAAATGTCTGAAAAATGTACAAAATATAAAAAATATTTATCTTAAATTATATTCCATGTACACCATTAAGTACATTATTATTACTCACCAACACTCTTCACTTCCTAAAGCACGATGAACCTTTCACTTCGACCGACTGACCGTGTGATCGTATCCTTTTCCATTATCATCATTGCTCAACGAGAGTCTCGTACACTAGATATTAAAAGAATTAATCATTTATATTGGTATACGCGTATGAATTAACAATAGTACCTTTGTGAACTTCTGAATCGTAAAACATCGACCTACAGTAAGGGAGTCGCTTCAAACGAGGACAGTATCATTTGAGGTCCGTCGGTCATCGCAAGTAGAATTACAATGGTATACGAGGTCAGAGAACAAATGGCATAGTTCAGTGGTTGCGCACTAGTGCACATAGCTGGTGGTCCTCGTTTCGCCCCGTCTCCCATCTTCATTAAACATAACATTATTAATCTATTACCTGGAGGTATGGTTAACCGCAATTTAAGCGATTTATGTATGTGAATAAAAGTATGTTCGTTTCATGATGTCTTCGTCACGCATAACCATACCGTACAGAGAATTGAAAACTAACGCGTGCTTGATTTTCTTCGTTGAGAGTGAAACTTTCAGTATGCATAACCCGCGTCACACATTAGGGAGTTTTTGCATAGCGTACGTGCGAGCTATTGTATACGCTATCCACATTCAAGTTACTTCTGCGCATGCTCAGAAGGTACACTAACGCTCCTAGCGTAGTGCGTTACGACACCTCTGTTTGCATATGACGTTAGTCGTACACTAGTGAGCGAGGTCGTTGCGGATTCTGGTTTGGATTTGAGGTTATGTTGTTATGTCAGAGGGTATGCAAGAGATTTTTTGGTTTAGCGTACCGTCTGAGCACGTGCAGGTGTACTCACTGTACAGTTTAATTGTGTACGCTTGCATAGAAATGAACGTATACTTGAGGAAGCATGTACGTTCCGCAAAAACTCTCTATTAATAAGACGTTCGTGAGTTACGACCTTCCTTTTCAGTAAATACTTCCCTAGAAATAAAAATCCTTTTCAATTAAGTTAATTTTTCTTACTAAGAGACTTCGCATCGTGTCACGATGTACACTATACGATAATTTACACTTAAATTAGACGATCCCATACAAGTAAGATATCAAACGATGACGTGAATAAGTAGATGTTGTAACAAATTACTCCATTGATTCAGCATCTCAATCGCCGAGTTAATTTTGATGGTCTTCTTGTTCTTAATTAGAGGCCACATTTCTTTCAGCGACCGGTTTCGAGTACAATATCCCTCGAGTTAATGAAGATATTGACTGCTTTGCAGTTCAAACAGTCACCACTCTTAGGTCTTTTGAGGTTCTGTAGTACGCAAGTAGATCGTTCCTTCTCTTCCCTAGCTTGTCCTTCACTTGGGATTAACTTAAGGGTCGCACGCCATCCCACTCGCTTGTAATTTGTTTGCAATCTATTCTCCCTTACCTCAAAGTAACTCCCATCTCACCCTTCGGTCTTTCTATTCTCCTCTACATTCTTTGTAGAAGTGGTGCTCTAGTTTGATCAAACACGATTGACTACTCGTGAATTTAGAATGCTCAATGACAAAGGGAGGTTTAGTGAATGCAAGTGGATACTAAAAAATTCCCCGAGTGGTGACTTGCTAGACGCGCATATCCCCTTTAAGCTGGAACGAATCCAAAGAATGACATTATCCC
>NNCF01126070.1:425686-493491 GCA_002313205.1 Laupala kohalensis
TAAAGAGAGAGAGAGAGAGATTTTGATTAAGTTCTGCACACAATCTTTGGATTGACAACTCTGAAGGAAAATAATTTACCTTAGAAACTTTTTTATCATGAATAATTCAAAATTTTCATGAATGACATAGGACTTGACTTTTTTCAATTATTCCTTTAATTCATTTTGTCCATAAGTCCAACTACAATAATTAACCTAACTTATCGATAAAACGTTTTTAAAAATAGGAGTGTTAAAATATTTCAATTTAGTGGAGTAGTTTAAGAAAGAAAAATATCGATAATTATCTAATTTAATGGATTAATTGTTTTGTGTATTTAATAAAGATAAAAAAGTTTTTAAATCATAAAATTTTGATAAATAGTTTAGATTTTACTAGAATTGTAATGAAATCATGTTGCTGCGTCATGCCTCGTATGCGAAAATTCGACTAGCTGTGTTCCCTCGAGATGGTGTAGTGTATACAGCCAAATTTTGTATTAAAGATAATTTATTACAATTTGAAAAATTATGATGCTATAAATGTTTTTAAAAATCAGAATGTAAAAGAATTTTGGTCTTAGAATATAGATCGATTTTATTTTTTCCCTGAATAAAAGAAGATTAGTCTAAGAAAAATCCCGGGCAACGTCGGGGAATCAGTTAGTGTATCTTATATAATGTTTCAGGAACCCTTGAGTTTAGCGACCATGACGTTTCAATGCAACAAAACTCGATTTTCGTAACAGATGAAACGTTGCAATCTAATAAAAATGTATAGGGCATGTTTAGCGGGTTGCATATACATTTAACAGGGTGCTAATGTGCACCTCCGAGTACTTTTGCCCTATACACCGATTTGCTCCGAGCCAATTTTTACGCAAAACGGATTTTGTTCGCTCCATTTCTCCCGCAAAAAATAATTGAATACCAATGCATTGCTATAATTATATGATGAAAATTCATTTATTATTCGTATAAAGTAAATGAGTGAATATTTATTAATAGAATATGATATTTGAATTAATCTTTCAAAATCGGGCTACTTACATTTAGTTGTTCTGACATATTGTGTTTCTTCGATAATCCTACAGTAAATTCGTACTTATACACATACTTCGAAAATCGTAACTTTTTTTATAGGAATCATACGTTTCTGACATCTTTAGGTCAGTTACCGTGTAAATGATTTTAATAAACATATTAGTTGGTTTTCATGTATGTTTTATTTTTGGAATGAAGGAAGCTTTCAGGTTTCGTCATATTCGAATGTCTCTACTCTATATTATGTCGAATGTAGAAAAGTATATATTTTGTGCTGCAACTAACAACGTTCTTTCTGTTTGAAAACCACGTGCAAATATTGATGGATAATTGCAAAGGACAGTGTTGTAATGACTCCCACTTCATATTCCTCTCGTGAAGGCAGCAAATCGCTTTAATAACCTCGTAAAACACAAGAAAATTTTCTGAAACTCCGCAGGTTAAATGAAGAAATAAATCATTTAAATTTCATAATTAAATATTATCAACGTCTTTTTTCTTGTCTCTGGGTATAAAAGTTAAGATTTTAAGATATCCAGGTTAAGTGATACTGACACTGTAAGCTCTATTTGTTGCAAGTTTGCTAGCTCCGTTAGTAATCTTATGTTCAAGAAGATTAATCATAATTTTTTCTTTCATTTTTTTTTCTTTCCAAGTTACGATTTGTTGTTTCATAATACCATTTGTTGTTTACTACCTGTATAACATTAAAGGAAGGAAAAGTGGTGATGTAATTTACTTCCAATACATAACGAGTCAGTTCGGAAGTAACTTGAAACTATCTGCTCATTGAAAATCTTCTAATACTAACGATTTTTTTTTTAAATAATGAAATCCTTTTACAAATCCTGAGTATCCCATTGAGTGGACTTACTAATTTCAGTTTCAATTCCCCTTTTAAAAAGTACGTTCTGACATCAATTTATCGTTTTACAAAACACCGTCGCAAAACAGATGTTTTTTTCTGTCAAAATTAGTAAAATAAATTGAAATTATTCCATGTAAAACATTTTTCAAATATTTATACGGTTTTAATGTCTTCGTATTTTGAAGTTTTTCGCAAAGCTATGGTAGGTTTCTCGAAGTAAACATTCATGAGATTTCTGGAAATTTTCCTCGAACAGTGAACATAAATATTAAAATTTCACAATCAAACCGCAGTCATAAAGATACTTGGAAAGTTAGTTTGCTTGCACCCTTCTCATAAGTGTCTGATATTATCTCGTAAATGTAATGATATGAGCAGAATTCTTTTTCTGTCCCTCACATGCATGATAAAGAAGTAAACAAGCCAACAAGTTCTAATAGAAAGAAATCGACTGAAATAAATTTATGATTAATATTCTCGTGTTTGTTTAACCATTGTACATAGTGTTTTGTGGAGCACGACCGAGTCTCCCAGCGCCAATGTCATGGTTCACGACATCGTTGGAGTGGAGAACAAACTAAATCTCGACAGCGTTGATCCGATCTGAACAACTTAGGTGAAAGCCACGGCAGCTTTTCTCGCTTCAGAGGGCAGGAAAAAAGTCATTTCGCGAGAGAAGCATTAGACATTTTTTCAAGTCTGTACTTTCTATAGTATATTTTACTGAATCGAAGTTTTGTGGAAAAACTGAGTCTACCCATTTTAGAACCTTCGAATTATGTGCTATTTTACTGAGGCATTAGTTAACTCATTTAACAGACAGATTAAGACGGAGTGTATGTCTGTGAATGAAATTGTGTATATAAATATAGAGATATAGTCATTATACTATATAAAACTGAGGGAACTCTCTTAGATAAAATATTTTTTGACTTTTAATCGTTCGTTCTTAAACGTAAAGAAATATGTTGTCGGTTTTACGAATACGGTAACCGTATTTTATAAATATCTTAATAGTTTTATGACCGACCTCATCACTCAGATGACAGCGATTCATTTTCTAAATGGATACATGGTTTTGAATTGATCGTAAATAATGTGAAAAACTCTACCGTTATTTTACTAGGTATCTCATCATGTTGAAAAATTCTAAAATAAGGTTAATTCAGAAGCAATGGAACCATGAGTTGTTTGGTTACCGCGTCAGCACAATATTACAACCGTACGACAATATAGTAACACGTGAATGTAAAAATGATTTGTGACTATTTCAGAAATTTGGTAAGTACAATTAATTAATTAATATTATTTCACCATATCAATTTATACAAAAAACGTTCATTTCATCCAGATCTTCAGTTTGTCATTATGTGTATATTTTTTGCTCTACTTTCCTTTGTTGCTCTCTCCATGGTATGATGCGGTTACTGGCATTGTCAATACTATTCATGTCATTTTCTGTTCGTTTTGTTGTTGTTGAAAAAAGTTTGTTTTTGTTGAAAAAGACCAAACTGAAAGATGTAATGCAAGATTTTATCATTTAGCTAGAAGAAATAGGAAATACCAAACACTTCTCTTTCATTATTCTTAGGAAGTCTTTCGCGATAACGTAAGCAATTGCAATCTACAGTATATGTATTTTCTGGTATTATGGAAAGTATGAAAACGATTTTACTCAGAGGAGATCATGTTAGACAATTTCTTCATCCAAAACTGCATCATTTCTTTGAATTTTATTTAAATTGGTTGGGTCTTTTCAGGAAAGAATTCCGTTTACGATGAATACAATAATTGCACGCTTTATAGTATTGGACAAATATAAAATTTGGAATTAATGTATAATTTAATATATAATAATTTAGTTTTTCTTCCGTACTATAGAATTTTTTTTTATTCGCAACTTTTCACGTCTCATTTTCCAGGGAACAGAACTTTCCAATTGTTTATTAGAGTAGTGTAGTACAGCGACCATTCCTCATTGCCCCAGCTGATAGGTGCACATCCGCGTTGACGGAGTCCCGCAGGGATCCGATTTCCATACAAATACTAGGTGGAAGGTGGTGACCGCCCGAACTCACATCGATGGATGTAAACAAGCTCTGCATTTGCATTTACATAGCAAGTAGCTCGGACCACTTCCTCCAGCAGGTCTTTGCGACCTCTGCTTCTGTCCAGTGATTGCTCTGTCTTCCACTCCTGAAAGTAGGTAGCTCCACAACTTCACGAGAACAATGGGGTCATTTACACCATCTTTGGTGAATGAATTTCTTGTAACTAGTGCAATGGTACCAGTTCTTCGAGGCGTAAGTTTCTAGATCTATTCTTTCCTCTACTACACTGTTCCTCGTCGAATCCGTTGGTTGAGCATATGCACAACGGTTTCACACTGTAATATGAGCTTTCATGAAGTGATTTATCGTCTGAATGATAATCTCGTAAGAATAAAACGTGGTGCAACTCTCCTTTTTCGCTTTGTAAATCCTGTGACGTGTTCATGGAATGTTAATATTTTTTCTAAAACTGTGAACGCAATTCTAGATGCCAATAATAAAACCATATAAATTGATACATCTCTTAATTATGTTCATTCACTAAATAAAGAAAACTACGTAATAATTGCATAAAGTAATATCGACAATATTTTTGGAATGATATAAAAAGAATTAGTTAGAACTGCGTATGATGATGTGGACAATACTGTACTTTGCTTCGGAAGTAGGCAAGGGACTTTTCTTGCGACTTAAGTTTGAGTACATTCAATGCAATGAATATGATCTAATTTAAGTGCAATGTTTTATAATATATTGTCATTCTTGATACTCAAGAGCTACTTTTCATTAAATAATATTTTTTTGTCAATTATTTCGCATTCTGCGTGAAATAAAGAGAAATAAAGGGGTCATATAGAACTATTTCCTCGCTAAATTTCATTATTTCTTTCCAAAATTCAAGTATTGGTAGTGAAGAGATTCATCAACAAATTTTCATTAATTAAACACATAAAATAAATTTCATCACAATGGACTTCCAAATTAAAGTATCACATTTCGTATTCAATTTTCCTGAAAACATCTAGTGCGCTTCTTGTAAAGCATGAGCAGTTACCGTTTACTTCATACAATGTAGTAAAATCTCTGAATCAGAAAATACTTCATCTATTCTATTGTGCATTACACAGACCCAATGAACGCGTATTATTCTCGAGGTGTAAGTCAACTAATCTTAAAAGCTACCGAAGCTTTAGAATCGAGAGCCGAGGTGATCGGAATGGGATTTGAAGTAGGTGATATTTCTTTTCAAGATTACCTCACTTTTTTCAGAATTTGTTTCCATACTAAACCCTGAAGAGAACTTCCCGATACAGAAAACACCTCTCAGATATCCCTTTCAGATTAAATTGAATTCAATGTGATAGCTGGGGAGAACGGGATAGAATTACGTTATACCTGTCAGAGGATTTCTCCGTTTAGAAAGAATTGGATGAAGTGAATAGAGGCACCTCAGAATACAAAAAACGGGTTTATTTTTATACAATATCTGAAAGACATCGATAAAATTATAAAACAAATAGTTGAAAACCTTACTCAAAAAATTGTTTTTTTCTATTTGTAACAGCCTTGCACCCTCAAAAGCATATATGCCATTATTTACGATTTGATCAAACAGATACTCTAAGAATTTAGAGTTTACTATTCTACAATAAATTCCGTTCTAACAGCATAAATTGCCTCTGTCACTTGCAAGTTTTGTGACGCCATGAAAACCCGTTGTGTCGGGTGATTCACCCAGGTATATTGGAAACATCGAATTATTAAAATGAAGTAATAAAAGATCAGAAAAGTAATAAAACACAAACAAATCCATCTCTTTTTTACGTTATTTCTATGGTTAGAATTTGAATAAAGCATAAGTTTTCATATCTATTTTAAATCCGCACAGAAAAATATATACAACCGGACTCTTAAGTTTCAAGAAATGGGTCAGCGGTTATAAATTATGACGATACTCATGTTAATATAGCAACGGTGGTTTGGGTGTTAATCCAACTACTTTTATGATGGACATGAACATAATGGGAATAAAGTACGCCTATTTAAATAGCTAGCGGATCCGTCCGACATGTTTCATACGAACGGAGGAAGCAGAAATTGCGCAATTGCATGATAGACCATAATTGCGTGATCAAGGTCGTGTGATGGTGACGTTTGTCATTTTAACGGTATGGAAATATTGTATCGATCGCGTTTTAAACAATCAATGCCTTCCCTGTTGTAATTTACTCAAGAAAACCTTAAGTTTACATCTCACGATGTCCCTTACAGTATTACAGTAAAAATTCCATGAATATGTATTACATTGTCAGTTTAAGCAGTAATGTTGCACTTACTCCATTCATTAAGTGGCATGTATATATTTATTGAATATTTTATCAGTTAATTGGGTCAAATCAATTTAATAAGTTTAATTGATCAAGTACAAAGCGATTATCATTGTACATCCGCCAAGTTCATGTGAATGACAGAAGAGATTATGATTTCGGATTATTTGCAAATACGGACTGTGTAGCAAGTGATAGAGATTGTGATAGCTTGATAGATGTTAAGCATTCATACCTACTTCCTTCTCGTGTTATGAGACTTCCAAAATAGTCTTACATGCTATTAATCTCCCAGAACTTTGCAATAATGCTATAGATGTGTTTTACAGTATAATAAAATAATATTAGATACATTATTTGTTTTATGTTCACCACTAAACTTTTTGCTGATGTAGATCTTTAGTTTGCAGTTCACCCGAAAAAAATGACACTACTTAATCATTTATATAATATACGACTACAAAACTTTTTTAACTGTTTTGTTCATTATCTATTCGTTCCATTCATTTATTCATTTAATTTTATTCAAGGATAAAAGTAACGTGATTCCCCATCTATAATAAAGTTATGTAAAGTGCTCACCAATTAATTGCGTTTCAGAAGAACGTGAAATCCCGAATCATGAATCCCAATAACTTATTTAAAAAATTTCTGTTCTATAATGAATAAACGTTCTTTTAATGTTGTTCGTTTTTTATTCTATTTGTTATCTCTCTTTTTAACCCTCCGCAATTTGTCGCTTGGCTCACTATGTTTGTATCCATGCAGCATACTAACTTGGTCACTTGTTTTCACGATTCAAGGACGAGTCTTTTCTGTTGAACTGGAAGACTACATCAATATCCTAAAATTTCTAAGAAAAATATTTAAAAAATTGGACTTAAATTTGAAGATTGGAAAGTAGGTATATCTTCAGCTATATTTCTTAATAAAAGCTCTCCTTTCGTGTTGCAGTAATATTGCTTTAATAAAAATATTTTCTTTATAAAATTAATGTAAAAAAGTAATTTTCTTAATAAAAGTAACGTTATTGGAGAAATAACTTCCTCCTAAGTCACTCAAAATTCAGCATTTTTTTCTGTTTTTCTTAGAGATTTTAATACGTCTCTCCTGAATTGAAACGTGATCTAAAATTCGAGTCCGAAGAATCAAAACCGGAACCAATTCACGTGGGAGGTGAGAGAGCCAAACATTCAGTTCTATGTGGATTCAATGGAGTTACTTTATACTCTTGGGAACGTTGACGTTCTTTGGGAACTCAGGGTAAGAGACGGGCTTTCAAGTTCAGGCGTATTTCCAGCGCCTCGAAACGTCTTTTGCGAGACGTTTCGTGGACGCCGCGGCGTGTACCGACAGTCCATCGATTTTATACCCGGAGGGAGATTCCTCAGTCATCCTTTGGGATTTTTCTCTGTTGCGGTATGACATCTCAGTACTGAAAATATTTATGCGTAATCGTATTATTCATCTCGGTTATTTGGACTTGAGTACTTTGAAAATGTTCAAATGTTTCCTCTCTCCCTCCCTTCTCATTCGAATATAATTGCTTAAAATTTACATATATTGCATGTTTCTGTACTTTCCTTCCAGAAAAAGGGAAAATGTCACAGGATATTAAAATTAATGTATTCAATATTGTGTAATTATAGATTACTTCATTCTTGTAATAATATATGACCCCATTTGCAAATATATTATGTTTTATTTTAGTCTTTTTTCTTGGGATAAAAAATATTGCGTTGTGAATATACCTAAAAGATTTTCACTTGGAAATATAGGAAAATGTTCACAATTCCATGATGTCACCGAATGAGTCAAATGGATTTCAGTGAAGTGAGATTTTTAAATGAGATTCGAACTCAGCTTGAATGTCAATCATTGAATTTTGGATATTTTATTTCGTTGAGAAAACTCCCCGAGATCCCGCCTGAGAGCGAAAAGGGTGGTAGGTGAGGTATAGAAATACGAAAGGATGGCATGGATGTCTGCGAGTGTTTGAAGATACTTCGATTTGTGCTTGATGCATATTGACGAGAAAAGCTGGAAAAATATGTTTAGTATGCCGTTCCCATCGTGGAATTGAACACGCAACACTAGAAATAAATTCACAATAGATAAATAAATAAATAAAGATTTGCGACTTTTTGATGGATGATTATGATTTATTTTGTGCTTCTTTCAGAATAGAACGATTCGACTCGTGATTAAAAAGTCCCATAAATAATGTTAATCTATCAAAGTAAATACCGTGTAAAATGACCATTACAGGATGTATTTAATTTCTTATCTGTCCGAATATTCTTTTGTGCGAGTTATTGGAATGAATTTTTTATTGGAAGTTAGAGCAGAAGAATGTTGTTCGTACGTCAATCAACAAAAATATTTATACACTTTCAAACGCGTTCCAGAATCTTTTTTATTTTGTTTATTACATGACATATTTATTTTCTGTGTTTTGGTGTCCATGTAACCACAATTACGGGCGAGGAAAGATGTAGTTACTCCGTGAGTCTCAAGGTACTGATATTCCATTTGGCTTGCTGACCATGCCCAACTTCGCACTGGAGTTTTGTTGTTGTTGTTGTTGTTGTTGATGATGATGTGCGAGTTATATCCTTCGTTATGCTTTAGAACAAAAGTTGCACGCTAACGTAAAAACTTTGATATCTGTACTAGGTATTTAGAGGTATAGCAAAAAATCAAGAAAAACGTAAATCATCCCTTTGAAAATAACATTTGAAAAATACTTTCTCAATGAAACTCTAGATTATAAAATTTTCACGTATCGTTCAATTAATCACTTGTTGATCAAATAATCACTAAATTTGAATCAGATTCGCCATATGCAATTCGGTTTTTTTGTAAATTTCGAGTTCTAGTTATAATATATCAGCGTTTATAAAAGTAACAATAATTCGTCACACGTTTAATTTTTACTAATGTGTAAAACCGATGAGGGTTCTTATTTCCTTTGCGACTTCATATATGTGCGTAGCTGGATTTTCAGTACTTGCTGTCATAAAGAGCAAATATCGTTCGAAAATCAATGTCGAAAAAGAAATGGGAGTAGCTGTATCAAGCTTTATTCCGCGATTTGAACAATTGTGCAGTGAGCAGCAAGCTCACCCGTCACACGCATACAAAACGCACATAGACCAAGAGCATTTATAAGGTTATTTTATTACTAAATAAATTTTATTAATATGTTTTCCTATCGATTACAATTAAAGTACTTGCATGTATTTTAAATACGAATTGTATTAATTATGTTTAGGACCTTACCACTTCTCTAATTTTTTCTTCACAGTTGTACATAATATACCACAGATAGATATTGTATAACGAGGGTGTCGTGAGAAAATCCTAATTCTCTTAAGGGTGCCACGACTTGGAAAAGTTTGGGAACCCTTGCATTAGACTGTTCAGTACGACCAAGAATGGACTATTTCGTGTAGAAGTAATTTTCCGTTAAATCATTCCTCTTGTATTACCTGCGGTAACTTACGCGTGTTACCGTGTAGAGATAAGAAAATCGTAACATAGTGTACTATTCGAAGGTTACAGAACCGTATACCATCTCATATATCACACCATCTCGACGCATTTGTAATAATTATAATAACAGCAATAATAATAATAATAATAATAATAATAATAATGTCTTTATTTAGCGGCGAGACTCAGACCATAGGGTCTGCTCTACCGTCTGACCACGTCGTTTGTACGAACTACGATTCAAGGAATTCAAAACCTAACAGCTTCTGGCAGTTTCTTCCAAATTGATCCCTTGTATCCCGATGTTTTTGTAGTTAATTGAAACAAGGATTTTACATTAGTAAAGAATGTTTTAAGCTTTAGCTGCCGAGAATTTTTTTTCGTTAGTCATTCCTGAGTTTCTGTTACAGCTCTGTTGCATTAACATTTCTTCTTCTTTTTTTTAGATTCTAGACTTTTTTATCCGATTTATCATTTGAATTCGGAAAGACAATATTGCATTAAAACTGAATATTTTTTGTTGACATTTCTTTTTTTATTATGCAATAGATTTTCGACATGTTCATAATTCGTATGAATATAAGTTGGTGAAAAAGTGTTCTATGTTGTTTCAATCATACACCAGTCACAAATTTACAGAAAATACTTACATCACATAGTACTGTGATGCATTTCACGATGAGAATATTTTCCTTAAACGCATGTGCAGTACTGAGTTAACGTTGACGTATGTGTTAAAGTTGTTTTTTGGTTGATTTAGAATGTCGATACGGAGGAGAAGTTTGGTCCACAATAATGAAATTTAGCGAGAAAAAAAATTCCATTATCTTGTTGAACCATATTTGTGTATAATGTGAGCCATCATTTAACTTCACTAGAGGGGAAAATATATCTGATTCACTAGAGAGGGAATGTTACCATATTTTCATTTTTCTTATTCTAATTTCATCCAAGCTTCTCAATACATTAAATAGAATTTAACATTTTTTTCAACGCTATAAAAAGCCTTTAAAGTAATATTCTCCAAAAACTGCTTGAGAATGTGTATATCCTCATGAAGTACACATGTTTGTGAACTCTGTTTGTGAAGTAAGTAAACTAATGAAATATGCTTATTCCATTGTGTAACATCCTACACTTCTCTTGTGAATAGCGAATACTTATTTTTACCCTATTTTTGGGGAGTTACATTATTTTTATGAAACTAATTTTTATTCTCAAGAAAAAACAAATTTTTTAAAATTAAAATTTAGACGTTGCTCTTATCATGTAGTTATGAAATTTAAGAATATAAACGTCCAAATATGCCTGATTTTTAACATGAAAAACATTAATTTTTTTTCTGTCGATAACATAATGAAATGTAGAATTTCTAATAATGTATATCTCGTAGCGTTTTATGGCTCGTAGGCGTTAATTTTTAGATTGGGGCTCAATGTTGTTTTAGAAAATTTCGTTTTCGACTTGGAAGTTTATTATGTCACTTAATTATTCTCTTAGTCTTGAAAATATCAATACAATCAGTTTCAATATCCGTATTTAAAGTTTTAACAAGAATCTGAATTCTCAAGGTGCATAGTCGTTCTGAAACTTCATGGACGAAGTGATGAAACTCAATATACATTCCTCATCCACGAGTCCAATGTATTTGAAATAATCTCGAATATTTAATATTTGTGTGCAATCGAAATCCTTGTTTGAAAATGACTTACTATTTTATCTAATTTATACAATCCACATTTGTGTAAAAGATAATAATATTCCGAACTTAGTTGACGTAAACAGTTCTCAGAAATGATGCATATATAAATCTCTGAAGTAATTAGGGAATGTGTGATTTTGTAGTTTCAAGTTTCGTGATGATCCAATCTCATTGAAGACGTTGAGACAAAGTTCCATACGGTAATCCCAATGTACCTCGTGTATTTTTGTTATCTGTTTGTCCCGTTCTGCTGGGACTCGGACGCCAGGCGTGCTGTGGTGATAAAAGCCCCCGCAAACGAAGATCCTCCCCTTCACCCACCCCTGTTCTGGACTGTTCAGGGGCGATAAATGTAATTACGGCTGACCGACGAGGCGAAGGTCGTCAGAACAACCTTTATATGCGGAACTTCCAACGTATTTTGCATATATTTCTGAAGACACGCTCGAAGACCTATGGGTATAAAGATTTTACGCGGTCATAAATTTTGTAGTTTACGCTTGCACGATGGCACTTGGGTGCAACTTTACGGTTATGCATATTTACAGTATTATGCACTTTGATTGAAAGGAAAATGGAATTATTATTTTTTTGCTCCTTTACGATTCATTTTTTGATGAAGTAATTGGTGTAGTATTTCTAGCACACATTTTTACACTATAATTAATTATTTCATTCAATTTTAGACGCATTCTTTTCTGTCCAAAGATTGATACAAAACACCTTCAAATAAAACATTTCGGATTAATTATACTGATTTGTTTAACATATTAAAAACGTCTTTTGTCAAAACTTTATGCAGAAAGATTTGTTTCATTCACAAAATTATTCATCACGGAAACTATCAATATGATGATCAATGCAACCATAAATCAAGAATAAAGTAATATTTAAAAAAATTAATTTCCATTAAAGAAGTAAAATAACAAATGTGAATTACACGCAAACAGGTGAGCGTGTAATTGTTTAATTGTATTTAGGGAATATTATCATGATTACCTTGCTGTTTTGCACGCTATATGACAGGTTTATTGAAGTGTTAGAAAGTAATAAATGTAAAATATATATTTTGACTCTATAAAATACTACATACTGATACTTTAAACTAAACGAATTATTTATTAATATTGAAATATTATCCGAGTAAATATGAGCTGGGTACACATACGGTATTCAGAAGGAAATCCATAAATCGAATTGCTGTTTTAAATTCCTCGCTGTCGTGTGCAAAGCGGCGTATTCGCCTGAAAGTCTTTCGCTAGAAAAGTGATTTTTCCTCTTTTTCAACTTCATAAATCACCAAGCAGATCTCTCTATCTTATATTCTATATCTTTAATTATCAGAGTTACTAGTGTATGATGTCTCTCAGAACTTTATTTTATTCAAACATCAGCCATCGTTTCAAATAACTCTCCTTCTACATCTGTTTCTCCTCGGTTCAGTTTTATCACTTCCTATGAACGCAAACCAAAATACGGAAGTTATCGGTTTTTCTGCAGATGTACCAACAATGCCCCTCGTGAAAACGGACCGTGCTTGCAAACCAAGTTCAAGTTCTCGGGAGGGTTTTAATTTACATTCCTCTTTTACTTTCCTTTTCTTCTTTATCGTCTTAAAACTTTCTTTCCTTCAAAAAAAATAGTTAGTTTTTACGTATATTTATCTTTGTTGTCCGTCCTCGTTTCCTATCATCTTCATACTATTTAGATTTGTAAGTGCTGTAATGACCTGTATGTTGGTGAGCCCTAAAACCCCAATCATAATAATAAAAATAATAATTATGATTGTAGACTGCTGTACATGATGTTGTTAGCGTCTCCTATATTCTATCTCGACTTTCGTGTCTAAAGCCATTTTCTGCTCTCAGTCAGTTTCACTTCCTATTTCTACATTTTTCCGTGTTTTTGCATCTCTGAAATGACTTTGCTGCTTTCATTACTGCCGTTTGTCAACTGACTGAGCGGGACAGAATAGGCGGCACACAGACCCATTAAAGAACCTTAACTTCGTGTTTCTATTATTTTCTTCGCGTATAACGCCGTTTAATGTAAGCAGCCAGTGTACTACGACCGGTGCGATTTGACAGGAAAAAGACTAAAAAACATTTTTACGCGCCAAATATTCATGTTAATAAATCAGTTTCATTGACCACACGTTGAAAATTCTTTCGTTTGTAATTTACTCATTAGATATTGAACTATACGTATATCCTTAAAAATCCTCAATTTTAGTTATTATAGTTACCATATTTTTATGAATGAGCTTGAAAAACGATGTTCTGGTGTTTTGTGGGCCATTGTTTTGAAGTTATTTAGAATTAGCCATAACAATTTTAGGTATGTGGTAAGAACTAAAAGTAACGGAAATTTTTTTTCTGAGTCTTTCAAATTAGAAGTGCATTAAAATGTCATTTATTTTGTAATAAACAGAACTTGTCCCACAGCGAAACGAAAATTGATTTCAAATAGTTCATCAAACAGATCTTATAAAGTAGTTTGAAAGGAATAATTTACAATAATAAGCTTTAGACATATTAAAATTGTTTCAATATTAAGATATAATACAAAACGGGATACAAAAAAGGACAGTAAATAAAATTGGAAATAGGTTATTCTACAAAAAATTAGATATTTCAATATTTTATTTATTTTTGCTGGTACGACAAATTGATACAAATTATTTACGTCAGTTAACATCATCAGATTCAATGCGTGACTAAGATCAATGCGTGCATCAGGTTTCGATTTTTTGCTATTCTGAAATTATCGATCTTTATCCCATTGTATTATAAAATGCGATAATTTATCCCAAAAAAGTTTTTAAAATAATTTTGAATACAATATACAAACCAAACATGATAAACAATACAAAGAATTTGAACATAGGTTGGCGTGAAAACCAAGAACATGAGGATTGATGGTTGTCAATATGTTTGTTGAGAATCACGCAGTGCTAATTTATGGTTGTTACCTTAATATTAAAAAAAATAACATAGCTTAAATTTCCGTACCAGGATTGATTGCAAACCTTGTTGAGTGTTTCCTGCAACCATATGCATTGTCCCTTTGTTTACGGGTCCAGAAGACTTTACGTTAATCCACCTTGAAAGCTCAAATTTCTCATTTAGACATCAGGGGGGTATAAAGGAAATTGTTAAAACAATTATTATATTGGTCCCTTAAACCTTCACTTGATACACGTTTTATTGTGCTTGGTGTTACTATTCCATTTCTTTTTTCTTTTCTTTTTCTATTCTTATCTTTGATGCTGCCTAACACGGAAGGACTAATTTTTCCTTTTTACTTATCATTTGCATTTGAAATATTTTGTGCAATTACGCCTTTATGGTACAATTAATTATCGTGTGTAAGAATGCAAGCTTAGTGAATTTTTGGAACATAATTTGAGTTTTAAATCCTTGTCACATAAACATTTAATATCAGTTACTGATTTTCTTAATAGTATCGTTATTAAATTTTAATATATTTGGGAATTATAAGTTAAAAAACCTAAGATCGAGAATCTTGTGTGTGGGAATGCAAGAAATAAATGTTGTGTGTTCTATTTTAACAACAATTGTGTCAATACACGTTTTACTTTTATGCGAATTTGAGTTTCCCACCTTTTTTATTGGGATACCACACATTTCTAACGCTACATGGTTTTGTGTGTAAAAGTAGTGTGTATGAAAGTGCTCTTTTCTAGTTATCTTCTCAAATATTCATGATGTAACCTGCACAGTAGATGCTTCATTTAACGACGTCTCTATAACACCGTTGCAATATATTGCTTATCGCAGGAACAGATGTGACGTGCAACCACTAGCCACATCACGCAGGTTGCGATAAACTTCTCGTAATCAACCTGCCCTTGCAAATTTCACGACAATCTACTTTCTTCTCTTTTTGCATCTATACACATGTAACCCAGGAAAAATAGGGTTTTCCTCCGACAAAATAACAACCTAAAGCTGGAATCATTTTAATCGATACTAAAACCCTTCTAGAAACACACTTTTAACGTTGTATTCATGCATATTTTTATTCACATATATGTTAAACTTTGTTCTTTTGACGAAAGTTTTGAACGCGGTGCACGAGTCCAATTACCGTAGTCTATGGCGCGAAGACGTACGCTGGCGTCTTAACACACGCCATTGTGAAAATAATGAAAATTAATAGCGATCAATTCGCATTATTAAAGATATCAACTGACTAGAATTGAAAAATAGCATATTTTAAGAGAAGGAAAAACATAGAGGAAATAAATCACCGCACCTTACGCGCGTCGCACATTCAAATGTAAAATACCTAATTGCATGCGAAATTTGTCTTTTAATGCATTTTCTAAATTGGAAACTGACATACATTGAATTAAAATAGAATATCTGGACATTCGTCCAATAAGGTGCAGTCAGAACATCCTATTCCACAACAACGAGCTCAAATATCTGAGCAGGATAATCCCAACTGTGCAGTTACATTGATAATATTGCAATGTACCAGTTTTAGCAGACTCTCGTGTATTGGAGATAGGTAGGTAAAAATTGGTCATAGACTATTACTCTTCAATTTCTATCCCCATCCGGTCTGATCCAACTTATTACCGAGCCATTGTTGTACCTAATGTTGTATAAGGATATAAGGTTATTAAAAATATAATTATTTTCTGTGCAACAGTATTTTTATTTTTTTAATGAAGAGTGGAACTTACACGCTTCTACTAATTTGTGAACCGTCAAAGTGAGTCGGTCCACGTCCTGACGGTGGGATACAGAGAAGGTTCTTAAGTATTTCCTTTCTTTTACTTTTCTTTTCTCGTATTTATCTAGTATTTTCTTTTATCGCTTTTATCTTCTTTACTGGCCTTTTCTGTGCGCTGAAGCTCACCCATGTGTTTGCCGAGCATAGCTTCCCGGAGGGAATGGGCATTCTTGTGAGTTAAGGGGTCCATGAAACCTTAGGGAGATTTGTTTGTATGTGACTTCCAGCACGCTTGCTTTACTCTAGGAAGAGGCGACTTGACGGTGAAACTGTCGATTTGAACAGTTTCTTTTGCAGGGATAGCGACAGGCCCAGAAAGTCTCGCTTCGTTTCGATGAAATGTGTCGAGGAAGGTAAGACATTTAAGTCTGTTAGCGCGGTTAATCTCGCGAAAGCAATCGACGAGAAAATTGGAAAGCTTCAATCTGTCGTGCGCAGGGGGAATGATGAAATTCTGCAGGAGGCACGTACAGACAAGCAGATACATACTATCTTGGAGCTGAAATAAATTTCCAATCGCAAAATCAAAGTTTGTACTCACCTCAGCTTTAACTTGCGCAAGGACGTCATCAAACACGACGACTTTGTACAAGAATCCGATGAAGATCTTAAGGCATTTTTTCAACCTGGAGGCGTGGTTAACATCCACAGAATAAAAAGGTAGGTTCAAGGTAAGTTCGTCCCCACCTCCACATTGGTTCTGAAATTCGATCACCCGTCTCTTCCAGGAACCATACACGTTGGTTTTTATTCATTGCGTATCCGCCAATATGTGCCGAACCCTCGGCGGTGTTTCATGTGCCACAGGTTCGGCCACACATTCGATCGGTGCAAATCATCATGCGATGTTTGTGTAAATTGTGGCAAACCATATCACGAGTCGTCACCTTGCTCATCGCTTCCGTGCTGTGTTAATTGTAGGGAGAGTCACCCCTCCAATTCTAACACACGCACGAAATATCTGATGCAGAAAGAAATCAAAGGATCCGAGTTAGTGATAGGGTGTGTTCCCGTAAGCTAGGCGTAGCTATGTCATTAAACATCCAGTAAATATAGTTAAATCTTTTGCATCAGCGGCTAACACTTAAATACAACCTACAGCTTCCTTTGGCTGTCAAGTGGATTTAGTACAAGTAATGAAACCACAGATGTGTGACAATGGAGTACAAACGTCCATTTACGATCCTATCGCCTTCAAAGAGGCACTTATGTGGTGTGGAACAATCACATCCACTAAATATAAAATAATTTGAAAGAAGACAACGTCGAAATAACCATATACATCGTTCTCCAAGGAACCGAAGTATGCCGATAACGGTTCCCCCGACTTCCATCTCGGGGTCATCCTCAGCAGAGAACTCACTCACCAAAGTCCCGCAGAGCTGACACTTTAATGTCAGACTGTTTTGTTGCCTCAACTTCCCCTAGATGCTGACGTAATTCAAGCTCAAAGAGCAGATATAGCAGACTTGTTACTCCGAAAGTGATAATTTCAGCAGTGATCACAGCGACTCTCCAGGGAAGTGTACCACAGCAGGATCTGGCTTTATAGTGATCAACAGAAAAAAACACAGACGTCCTCAACACGGGCCACTCCACTCACTTCTGTACAGTTTCCCGATATTTCTCGTTGTTGGATTTAGCCATCTGCAGTTCCTCTCTTTCCCCACTCTTAGACTGGACAGTTCTTGACGATCTGTATGGGAGTGACTACTACCCGATTCTTATACATTTCAACGTCTTTTGCCCCTAGGTTTAACGCCCCTCTCAGTGGATTTTGAAAAAAAGCAGACTGGGATGTGTTTAAACGCAACATCAATCTTTGCGATGAGCCTTTCGCCAATGTAGATACTATGGCAACCCATTTCATTAACTCGGTTCTCAAAGCCGCCGAAGTTGCTTTCCCTAAATCATCATATAATCCAAGGGAGTGCCCAGTTCCATGATGGAATTTGGATTGCGGAAAGGTCAGAGCTAGTAAGAAACTTATTGCGCTGTTTACGAAGTATCCTACTGTTGAAAATTTCTTTGAGCTTAAAAGGCGCATTGCCAGAGCAAAATGAACTCTTCGAGAAAGTAAGTCCTAGAAGGCATAAGTTTCATATCTTACAAACCGTACTCATCAGTCGTATGGCAGAAACTTCGCAACATACGTGGTCCTCTTTTTCCATACCCGGTCTCAATGTAAATGGACAATTTCAAACTTCACCTGAAGCTATTGCATCGCTCCTCCTGCTTTTCTCCAACGTTTCTTCAACAGGAAGCTCGCGCGGAAAAATTGTTGCTTCCATTACTGAAGTTGCAGAGAAGAAAAATATAACATTCCTTTCTCAATGACGGAGCTTAACTCTGCCTTCCGTCTTCGAAGGATCCAGCTCCTGGTGTTGATCAAATACATACCGAGATGCTAAAATATTTTCCAGAGATAGGCATGAAATGCCTTCTGAAGTTATTTAACTGTATTTGGAATGAGCATACTGTCCCTGTTCAATGGCGTGGGGCCATAATTATTCCACTTCCGAACGAGAGAAAAGATGGTTCTAATCCGTCGTACTTTCGACCGATTTCTCTGACAAGCTTCGTTTGTAAATTGTTAGAAAGGATGATAAATCGTCGCCTTGTTTGGTCTCTGGAATGGCGAAACATTCTTACCAATATCCAATGTGGTTTCAGAAAACAGCGGTTAACGCGAGACCACCTTGTTGCGTTGTCATCTACCGTCTCACCATCGTTTGTATTAAGGGAACACCTGGCGGACATCTTTTTTGACCTGGAAAAAGCTTAAGTCACAATTTGGAGGTTCGGAATCCTACGCACATTGCACTCGGTATTCCGAGATTGCCTTTCTGTGTTCCTGGAGAGCTTCGTATCTCAACGCTCTTTCCGCGTTCGCTTCGATATCCATTTATCATCTAATATCCTTTGGGAAACGGTAGCCCACAGGGCTTAATCTTGAGAGTCACTCTCTTTGCCATTGCCATAAATAGCATTGCGTCAGTGATTTGAGAACCGGTACATGCGTTTCTCTTCGTTGATGACTTTGCCATCTATTGTTCGTCTAGCCTCATCTCCTTTATCGAGAGGCAACTACAATTGGTGTTAAACCGTTTAAACGAGTGTAGAATGTCTACCGGCTTTACTTTTTCTGTATTCAAGTCATTATGATATGATAAATTAAAAGGCGTTTCTATGTTGCTCATTGTTTTATTGGTATAAAGCTTTTTCGGCTGCATAGCATTATACCTTAAGCTTAATACCAATAAAGCTTTATACCAATAAAACAATGAGCAACATAGAAACGCCTTTTAATTTATCATGCTTTGATAATTTTGCTAAAGCTCCGCAATTACCAAGTAAACCAAGTCATTATGCATTTCTGTAGGATATACAATCTCCACAATCATCCAGATCTTTTTCATGGGAGCCAACGTCTTCGTTACGTTGACTCCACCAAATTCCTGGGTCTCACATTCGACCGCACACTAACTTGGCACAATCACGCCAGAAAACTACAATCCTGTTGTAATTCTTCTCTGAACATTTTTCGCTGCCTAAGCGCTTAATTATGTGACGAGGACTGTACTTACCTTCTTCGTCTGCAACTTCCTCACCAGTCGCATGGAATGCTTACTAGTGGACGCTAGCGAACCATCTCTTAACAGAAGACGTGATATTTTATTTGGATCTTACGGAGTGAAACTGATAAGGGTTTCAGATCACCCTACTCGGCATCAGATATATTCCCCCAAATTGTGTTCATCATACGCTACAAAAGATTCGTTACTCCTCACAGCGGGTGTCCACTTTAAACATCTGTGGGAGGAAAACNCAAATTGTGTTCATCATACGCTACAAAAGATTCGTTACTCCTCACAGCGGGTGTCCACTTTAAACATCTGTGGGAGGAAAACATCATAACACTACCTCCTCCAGTGAAATACCCACACCTCTCACACCACCTTGGTTCTTCATGCAACCAACCATCGACTTTCGGCTGTCTAAACTTTCAAAGCAAGACACTCTAGCTGCTGAGTACTAGCAGCACTTTGGAGGACTTAATACCTTATATTTGGATCATATGTTCATGTACACTGATGGCTGATAATTCCGTTGTTGCTGCTTTCCACTGCTATAGTGCCACTCGTTCTTTTCGCCTCCATTCGTTTTGCAACGTGTACACTGCGGAAAAATATGCAATCCTTGAGGCACTGAAGTTCATTCAGTTATCTTCAATGCGTCCTGTGGTTCTCTGCAGTGACTCTATTAGTACTCTGTGGTCTGTGTCTTCATTGTACACTTCTGACATTTTTACACTCACTGTTCAGAATCTAATGATCCACCTAGTCGTTCAAAATTTTGAAGTAGTCCTTTGTTGGGTTCCTGGGCATGTGGGTATTATGGGTAACGGAGAAGCTGATGAGGCAGCGAAGCAGGGAACATAGAATGCAGCCCTTGACATTTCAACCGTTCCTACGTTAGATTCAAAGTTCGTCTATTCTTAAGACATGGCAAACCGAATGGCAAAATTCAAGCTGAGGAAGGTAAAAGACTCCGTTAAGACCTGGTCGTCTTTATCCCGTGCGAATAGACGTGAAGAAGTGATCCTTACACGTCATCGTATTGGCCACTGCTATCTTTCCCATGGTCATATCTTACGCGGTGACCTCCCCACATCTGTGAGACTTGCAACACCACACTTCGGCACAGTATTTGATCTTTATTCGTATGTCATTACTGAAATTCATAAATGAATCATGGCTCTTACCTACTATACCCACAAGTTCTCGGCCGGGTTTGGATTTAAATCCTTCTTTCTTCTTCCTTTTCCTTCAATTTACTTTTTTCTCTAAATTGAGATTGTTCTTTGTTTTCGTGTTTTATAATGTTTTAGGAAACCGTCGCATCTCTTTTCCCGTCTTTTTATGTTTGGATTTATGATATTTTAGGAGTGTTTTTAGTGGGTATAGTCGAGTAATTCGGCGAGTCTCACACGCGGGGAGAGTCATGTTGGCGTCACAGAATTTTCCCTAACTGTACAAAAATTTTAGGGCTCTAATGACATCGATGTCGCCGAGCCGTAAAGCCCTTCAAAAATATATTAAGTTGTACTTACTTGCAGATAGGTTCTCAGAGTATGTTTTGAGACGGTTGCTTTATTGAGTGGAAGAGATGCTAACTGTAAGTAGGCACCGACACACTCTCGGGCAATCGAACACATGGAGCTCTAATGACCTCGATGTCGGCGAGCCGTAATGCCCCAATAAAGAAAATCAAATCAAATAATAATAAAAAAACCCTGAAGCAGTGGACACGTAGTTCATTATCATCCCTGAATTCTTTACCATTCGAATATAATGCCACCGTTTTTGTTTTGTTTTGTTTTTTTGCCCTTGAAATAATATCATCAACATTTATTGATGTGATATTAAAAATACTGACAACGGTTGACCTCGTTTTTTTTCAGTTTGGAGGATGTGGTACGCTTTCTTCTTTCCCTTTCCAAATTTGCCCATGATGGTCCCCACCACTATTGCATTCGCAAATGAAACAGATTCCTTCATAGTTTCATAATTTCGGTTTGTATTTGGGAATTATTGAACAATTTTCCGTTCGCTTGTGCATGAAATACTTCTATATTATGCTCAGGTGAAGCTGGATCTACAAGCACCACTAATAAAGCCGTACCAATACCGACGAGAACCACTGACGAGTGGGAGAAATATTCTAATGTAGTGTTTTCGATATAGTGCATCTCCTTGAACCTATACACTTTTGATGTCAGCCCTCTTTGCAGGAAGTAGTTAACACTTCAATTAAACGAGATTTTTTAGTGAAACGAGATATTTCAGTTAAACGAAATATTTCGAATATGAAAGTGTTTCGACTTCGATAATACGGACACGAATGCATTGAGAGTATTGTAAATTCTTTTACTTCTCTCGAGAAATTTATATTACCGTATTTTAATAATTCACAAATATAACTCGTCAGCGCTATGTTACCGTATCTATATAGAGATGCAAGCAGCTAAGCATGTCAAAATCTAATTTGTACGAGATTATTGATAATCATACCACACATAATATGTAAGAAAATATAATACATTTGTGTGTCATTTAAGTGGGTACAATTGTGTTCCATCAAATAGAAATAGCGTTTTCATGGCCATCGACATATTACTGTAAAGAAAATTGAAAACATGCGTAGTGGTCAATGTTAGTAAATGAAAAACAAACCATTCTACGCCATACACATAGTTCATGAAACTTTGTGTTCGTCTTATGCGTCGAGGTTTACGAGAACTACCTTTCTATGAATCAATACCGCACATTAAATAAAAACAATCTGAGAAGTGAATAATCACATTGATTCATCTTTAAATACTAAAAATGTTGTGAGCATGTGGTTTATTATCTATTTCACATTATTAGTGCATTCACTACCTAAACGTTTCGTAAACAAGAAAATCTCTTAAGAAAGTGATCCCTGTTATAACATTACATCCTAGCGTGTCCATATGGATACGATTCAAATGACGCAAATGATAGAGAACATTAAAACTAGTCGTAATGCCTCTCAATTGATATTGTACTTAAAAATTAATGATAATATAAAATTAATTCGGACAATAAAGTAAAAAACTAGGATTGGTGGAATATTTTATAACTCAGCATGTAATGCACGCTATTCATCATAGTATATGTAAAAACAATCCTCTTCAGAAAAAAGTAATTTGTTTAATGCAACACTTACAGGAATGCTTTTTTAGTGTAAAAATGTAAAGGGGGGATAGAAGAAATTTTTTTTAATGGTTGAAAAATAAAATAATTTAAAATTATTTGTAAAAAAGAATATTAAAATTAAAATTATAAATAATATTAATCACTATAATGGGGATATTTGAGGAATTAAGAAATATGAATAGAATAATGATTTTAATATGACATATTAATGTTATATTTTAACTAATTTCTTTCACCAGAAGTAAATGTTAATTACAATTAAGTGGTTTAAGAAACCAATGCTTACTTTCAGTCATCTGATGAATTTTTTAAAATTAAATTGATAAAAGAATTTAAATTAGTTCTTTCGGTTACAATTGGTATAAATCTATGATTAGTTCCACAAATTTCAGAACATTGCCCATGAAAAACTCCAGGACGATTAATAAAAAATAAAATTTGATTTAATCGTCCTGGAGTAGCATCAGATTTAATTCCTAATGTAGGAATTGTTCATGAATGGATTACATCAGCTGCTGTAATTACAGTTCGAATTAGAGTATTTATTGGTAAAATTGTTCAATTATCAACATAAAGTAATCGAAATAAATTAATTGATTCTAAATCTGAAATTATACAGGAATCAAATTCAATAATATTTTTAAAATCTATATATTCATATGATCAATATCATTCATGGCCAATAGTTTTAAAGGTAATTCTGGGATTATAAGAGTTATCAAGAATATAAAGAATTTGAAGTGGTGGTAAAGCAATAAAAAGTAATGTAATACCTGGAAAAATAGTTCAAATTATTATTATTTTTTATTAATTATTTTGACGAGCCCTAAAGCCCCACCAAAAAAAAAAAAATTAATTATTTGTCCTTGTAATAAGAATCTATTATTAAATTTATTAAAAAATAATGAAGCTATAATGTATGAAACTATTAAAGTAATTATAGTTAAAATTAATAAAGTATGATCGTGAAAAAAGATTAGTTGTTCTATAAGAGGAGATGATCTATTTTGAAGATTTAGATCTGATCATGTTGCCATTTACTATAAAAAGAATTAATCTTTATAAATGAAACTTAAATTCATTTCATTTCTCTGCCAATTAGTATTGAGAAAGAATAAGTTCATTATAAGAATTTTCTGATGGATGTGAATTTTGATACCATTCTAAGGGAGAAGATAAATTTAATGGAAATAAAAGAATTCGTTGAGAATATATTCTATTTCAAAAAATATAAATTAATATAATAATTTTAACTAATGAAATTATTGAACCCAAGGATGAAATTAAATTTCATGATGTATAAGAATCAGGATAATCTGAATATCGTCGAGGTATTCCAGCTAATCCTAAAAAAGGTTGAGGAAAAACTGTTAAATTAACTCCAGAAAATATAATAAAAAATTGTGTATTTAATAATTTAGGATCTAATGAAAGTCCAGTAAATAAAGGAAATCAATGAATAATTCCTCTTATAATAGAAAATACTGCTCCTATTGATAAAACATTATGAAAATGTGCTACTACATAATAGGTATCACATAAAATAATATTAATAGAGAAATTTGCTAAAACAATTCCAGTTAATCCTCCAATTGTAAATAAAAATATAAATCCTGAAGATCGTAATAATGATGCTCTATAAATTAATTGGGTTCCATGAAGTGTACATAATCAACTGAACATTTTAATTCCGGAAATTTAGGAACAGCAATAATAATAGTTGCTGAGGTAAAGTATTCACGAGTATCTACATCTATTCCTACAGTAAATATTTGATGAGCTCAAACGATAAAACCTAATAGACCAATAGCAAGTATTGCATAAATTATTCCTAAAGTAACACAAGTTTCCTTTTTTCCTCTTTCTTGACTAATAATGTGAGAAACCATTCTAAATCCTGGGAGAATTAAAATGTAAACTTCAGGATGACCAAAGAATCAAAATAAATGTTGATAAAGAATTGGATATCCTCCGCCTGCTGGGTCAAAAAATGAAGTATTTAAATTTCGACCAGTTAATAATATAGTAATTGCATCTGCAAGAACAGGAAGAGAAAGTAATAATAGAAGAGCTGTAATTTCTACAGCTCAAACAAATAATGGTGTTTGATCAAAATATATTCCTGGAGCACGTATATTAATTATCGTTGTAATAAAATTTGCTGCACCTAAAATTGATAAAATTCCGGCTAAATGTAAAGAAAAAATTGCTGAATCGACTGAAGCCCCAGCATGAGCAATATTACTAGATAAAGGAGGATGAACAGTTCAACCAGTTCCTGCTCCGGTTTCTACTATTCTTCTTGATAAAAGTAAAATGAATAATGGAGGTAATAACCAAAATGTTATATTATTTATTCGAGGAAATGCTATATCCGGTGTTCCAATTATTAATGGAACTAATCAGTTTCCGAATCCACCAATTATAATTGGTATAACTATAAAAAAGTTATAACAAAATCATGAGCAGTAACAATAACATAAATTTAATCTTTTCCAATTAATGATCCAGGTTGTCCTAATTCTAAACGTATGTAACCTACGTTTCGCCTTGGTCGCTACGTTGACTTTACGCATCACGGTCGCGGCGTAACCTGGAAGGTGTCTGTGCAAACAAATTTGTCTCCTAGACGAATAAGTGACGGAACAAATAGTTAAAGCTCGAAGGACCAAACTGTGAAGGCAAATTTGATTTTACCTGCACGAGTAATGATAGTATGAGGAGTAAAGTGTGAAAAAAAGGATAAGGAGCAATATGAATACTGATTAGTAACAAGATCAAATGGTTTAATGAGGTGCCATGAAATTAATGAGAAACAATAATAATATACTGGCTTCCAGGAGATCGTGATGAGATGACATGTTTTTAAAATGATCAGCTTGGATGGTTGCATGCTGGTTGCATGGTAAAGTTGAATCGGTCTCTTGTTACCAGATCCATCGTTTGACGAGCGATGATCTCGTAGTCGTAAGTGCCTTCAGTAGAATAGAAGCGATGGCTTGAACTTGCGACGATATCGGCTAGTTTGCCGACCCACAATGGCAGTGGTGTGATGAAGGGGCTAGATACCCGAATTGACTCCTCGCGTGAGAATGTCGGTGTTCTCTGCAGAGCAGCTGGCGAGAGAGTACTGGCATGGCGCCAGACGATGATTACGTGTGAGCAAGTGATGTTGCTCACACGATGCAGAGCGAGAGTGTGTGCTCTGGTTAGCGGCAGGCAAGCGTGTTCGGTCTTCTCCGTGGCGCAGCAGGCGAGAGAGTGTGCCAGCTAGCAGCCGGCGAGCGAATACTGTTCGCTCAGCGTCAGAGGAAAGAGAGACGTGTGGTCGCTGGCGAGCGGCGGGCGAGTTGACTCGATGCCGACGAGACAGTGATGTTGTTTGGCCTGCAGCAGACAACGGAGTATGCCGGCTAGCAACCAGCGAGCGAGTGATTGTTGTCCGCCCGTCCTCGTGACAGATAAGCACATGGTCAGGCTCGCTGTGCGAAGACTCGCACGGCGAGCACAAGCCGGCGCCAATTGCAAGGCGAGATGCCGCGACGGCTGGCCGGTTCAGGCGGGAGGCACCACCCCAGCACAGAGTCCACGGCTGGTTGAGGCGTCACTCGTGAACCGTCAAAATACCCTTTAAAAATGTCTGAAGAGTGCCTTCGTTTATAATTATCAACATTACCACTGTAAAAATCATCAAGAATTGATTAAGGTAACTGGTTTTGTATCTTAGCAAAGGAATCGCAAAGGTGCCGGATTCCTTCTGTGCCCCGTTTCTCTGAGTTGAATGTGTATGAATAACGTGAATGGGAGTACTCTTAAAAATCCCTCAGACCTGCTTTCTACGCCAAATTCCCTCTAGGGCACTCTGAGTTTGAATCCAACCCACGAGGGGGTAAGAATGCGCAATAATCGATGAAGTTCGTAATAAATTTACTTATCCTGGTTTACATCGAAATAAATATTTTTTAAACTTTGAATAAAACTTCACACAGGAATGGTTGATAAAATAAAAATATAAAGGTTAGTCGCACTGCGAAGAACACACTCTGAAAACTATCGAGAAAGATGAGTTCCTATGTGTATGTATTTGTGAGAGAGAATTTACCAAGGACACTATAGACAGGAGATGAAACAGAGGGTGTGGAAGTAGCTTTTGGAGACGCTATGGAGCGGCGTTTTGGTTACACTTTTCCTCATGACTCAAAACATTTTCCGTACTTTTAAAAAATGGCGTGGATGTTTTGTGAGTCTAAAATTATAGAAAATTTGTTACATTATAATGACATCCTAACTGCGGTAATGTTTCTCATTAATTTATTGGATTGTTTTGAACTCCTACAAGTTCGTCTACAAGTTACTTGTAGACGAAGCAATATAAAGACTTATATTTAGTGGTACGTACAAGATATCACAATGTGGAGACGTCCTTTGGTAAGTGATGGTCTCAAAGGTTTCACATTAAAATTCAGTTAACCTAACCATTAAATTATTGTGCGAAGTAAATACTATGTAAGGAAGACAGTATAATTGTGAAGCATCATATTAATTACCTTCATCAAATTTTAAGAAACTCTATTTATAACACAGAGACGGCTCCTGTACCTTCGGAGTTTGCATGTATAAAACAAGAGCTTCAGTAGCCGCAACAATGTAAATCTTACCCTCTCATCTCGCATACATTGCACTTATCCTCAGCCCGAATCCTCCTCGTTATACCACCCTCACACTTCCCTCCTATGCCTCTCCCTTCGATATCCCTGGTAGTAATCAACCCCCGCTCCATTATCTCAGGTAGAAACTCCAATAGGGTAACGCAGCACCAGCGCCCCGTCGTCGCTCGACGGTGAGGTATCGCCTCGCAGCCTCAGGCATTATTATCACATCTCCGCCGCAGAGCTACGCTCTCATCCTCATTCCTCTCCCCTCCTCTAGCTCTGCGTGCCGGCGGATAGTGGCGACGAAGGCAGGGAAGACACCGTGCGGTCGCTCGCACTAGTGGCGGCGGCGAGGATAGCAATCTTCGGTCGTGAAGCTCTTTAAGTCCCTATCCCCTTCACGTCCTCGACGCTGAATACCGTTGCTTAATCTCGGCTTATTTTATTCTTTCTTTTGCAGATAATATGGAACGCGCAGTATGATAGAGTATCGACCCGTGATCATTATCGCTGGTGGAGCCAGATGTAAAGTTTGATCATTAAAGTAGGATTTTAGCGGAATTTGTCTTCAAAGCACGGTTCTTCTAGGTCCTACTTAAAATAAAATAAACATAATCGAATAACACGGAAAGTATATACCATAGACCTGATTTCAACTAAGCAATGTGAGTTAAAAATACCGAATAAAAATAAAACGTTCACGACTATAATAATAAATGAAATAATATGTTTTGGCACATGAATGAAAAATTATAATAATGGCACAAAAATTACAATTTTTCAATGACACAAATCTAACTCAACTTGAACTCAACCTAATTCTTTAAATGATATGTTCAGAAGTTTATAAAATTACGTAATATTCAGAAGTATAATATCTATACATCCAACCATTTTCTAACAGTTTTCAACTGATTCGATCGCGATTAATTAGACAATGTAATACTTGTTCGTATAGTGGGTTGCGTACTATCGTTAACGCAGTATTGAGTATTCACAAACAGAATTAATTTATTAGTTTGATTAATACGTTAGAAAAGTACTTATTTTGCGTTTTCTTAGTATGCTAAGTCATTGTAGTTCTGTCCACATGCCACTTTCTGGATGGACATGAAGTTAAGGGAACGGTTCCTGATTCTTTTGCGTGACACAATGGAAGCAAGTAAATAAGTGCCTAAAAACCTTAAAAACTTATTATTATATTAACAAATGCACATACGAAGTAGTAACAACCAATTAGTGTATGAAACTATTGTGTAGGAACATTATTTGTTCGTCTTTAGGTCATTTTGCACAATATACAAATCAACCAAAAAAACCTCTTTCCCTGGCAAATATTAGTAAATTCTAAATTAAATATTAGTAACTTAATTCCAAGAGACAAGCTCGTACGATAAGGCCATGATCGTAAATACTTCCATTTTGACTTAAACATTTACACAACCAACAATTTGTGCACGCAAAGTATACATACATACTTACATACACGCTGCACTATCCAACATGTTTATACATGCTAAATTTAAAATGTGTTCCCAGTATCGCCCTGGCGTAAAGCTTGCACAGTAATGGCAACAGTCAGGAAAAGCTTGAAGTCTTTTTCGAATAGAGGATAGAAGCGCGTTCGTGGTCGTGGATAAAGAAGAGTGTGGCGCGACGAATGCTAAAGTACACTGTTGATCCGCTTAGGAGCGTGGAAGCACACCGACAACTACGGCTCTGCCAGGTAGGAAATGCAAAGTTCTGGGAGGTTAGATAACCCGTCTTCAGCCGATCGAGGGTCGAGGTTCGGGTCTCGACAATGAGGAGCCGGAGAGTATTCTCACCAACACTGAAGATAGCTTTCGAGAAACCACATTTCGCGTGGGGCTGAAAGTTGAAAGAAGAAAAGAGACTGTAGTAAAAGAGAGAGAAAAGTAAAAAACGTCAGTTCCCTAAGACATAGTAAAGGAGTAAAAGATAAATCAGGGTGATGGAAAAATTAAAATGGATATAAAAGGAATGAAATAAATGAATGTGTTATAAATTGTGCAGAAAAGTGTTTGGAGTGAAGAAGAGTATTGGACGCATTTTGTCTCCTTTTAGTGGTATCTCAGCGTCTGGTTTCAACCTACGTCGCGATGGGCTCTCCCTAGGTCATCCGTCGAGATGAATATACATGAAAAAGGTGTAGATGAGGAAAAAGCGCAGCCCATGATGGTTTCACGTTCTTCTTAGCGAAACAAACATGATGAAACACCTTTGTTTCATCAACATATATCCAGCCATCTAATGAAACCGTGTATTTTTGCGAAAACAAACAGAGAAATACATAGAGTTAGAATACTTGATGTTCGTACGTGGAATACTTAAAATTAAAAAAAAACATATTTCATATCGTGAAGAAAAAATTCATATTCCATCTGTAGATGATTACAGCTAATAGGAACATTTTGGTGATATGAAAATATCAGATCCTTACACATGAAGAAGAATTCTTAAGTTCATTTAAAAAGAATATTAGGTTGTATTCTTAAATCTAATGTATAAAGTTTGGATTCTCGTCCGTAACTCATATCTATCCTGTTTGACTTATATTTAACAAACTTGGTGAAATTGCATGTGACACTACACGATGCGTTAAATTTTTATCAGTCACTGGTAAAAGGCAAGGGGAGGTAAATACACATGATTATTCTCCAAAAGCAGTTCATAGAGCATAGGTGTGTTAGTACGGGTCTATTTCTATGCATATATATATGCATAAAACTGCGTGAAATTGTGTGAAACAGTTTTTGGAAACACCCCATTCAAAGTTCCCAACGACACTAGGTGAGTATTGTTAGTATAGGCTTAAAATCGATTTCACGATTATTGTTGTTTAAGAACCAAAATTTCCGTGCACAATTTTTGAACTCAGGAGGATAAGATACATATTTTTGAACCAAATATTTAGATAGTTTCAATGGATTTTAGAATTCACTGTTTCTAGAATTTCATTTCTAGTGTCAAATATTTATTTCTAACATAGTTTTCAAATCCGTCCAGTAGATGTTAGTCAATGAAAGAGAATATTGTGCATCCTACATTCTCAAAGAACACTTTTCTCTCCGATTATTCCATACGACTTCTTTCGGGATGTGTCGAAAGGACCATTTCATCATGACCACTCAGCACATGATTTCACCCAGCGAAGCCGAGCAGAAAACTATCGTAAGACCCCCGATGTGTGAGGGTCGTGAAAAGGTCGAAGGTTATTGAATTTGCTTCGTATCACCTCTTCCAGACTCCACGTACCTTTATTGTCTTCGTTGAATATACTCCACGTACCTTTATTGTCTTCGTTGAACTCGAATCGTATTTTACGATCGGGTGTGCTTCATCAGGTGCGCCATCGGACCTCTAGATCCTTCCATTCAACTGTAAACATGCAATTTGTCGACGAATTGCCTTGGTGTAATGTAAAGAAGAACAACGCTACTTAAATACCAAATAATTAAATGATACTTAAAAGCGTTCTTTATGCTCAACCAAAGTTTTTTTTCTCCTAAGAGTTTTAACTAATGATAGTACATAGAACTTATTACAATTTTAGTAGCCAAGTTTAGTATCGAAGTTTTCCACTCACTTGACCGGCTACTCTTCGTCATAATATTGAGTAAAGAAAGGCGAAAACAGCCAAAACAGGTTAAAGAGAGACAAAAGAATTGATATAGATTATAACAGGATGTATAAATAACTTTTATATATCGAGAACTGAAAACCTATTTCATCAGGGATTTACGTATTTCATTAAGAAACGTGTAATACCTCTCTATTGAATAATTAAAGTACCACGTGATCTTTTATCTCCGCATACTATGTGATGTCAATTATTTTTGAAGTAACTATTTTTTACTTTTTCCAAATTTCGAATCAACTCTCATTAAACTCAAAACAATTTAATTTAAAATGTAATTTCGAATATCTTTTGTGGACGGTCAATCGCTTTCTCCGCTACGTAGCTTCACTCAAATGCTCTCTACGATGCAACAGCGCTTAATGTCAAGTTAGTTGCATTCTTTCAGTCGGTACTGACATCGCGAACAGAGGGTCAAGAGAGGATTGAGAGAACAAAGCTAACTGCAATTTAGATCGGTCGTCGATTCCAACCAATCCCACCTGTTCGACTCGTGCGTCTCGCAATCGGTTCCGCTCTTCATTTGCAGACGACGAAGAGACTCTCTGGCTTCCCTTTGAGACTTTTCACTAATTTAAAAGACGGAAATGGGGTTGGGAACGTGATTAAGGATGATTTGTAACCGTTCAATATTATAACTTTTGAAGTCAAGATATTCATTGTATTATTTCTTTATTTCATGACAAATATATTTCATAATAATAGTTTCCTTCTTTTACATTTTGACATCGTTTTCATCTTTCCTTGCAATCACCTGACGTTCACTAGTGGTGGTGCTTTTTAGGAGTGAGTGAAATGGAGGATGATATAATTTTCACAAACATCTACACCTAAAGAAGTATTCGACAACTGTGACATAGTGATTTATACCGTACATGTCTATAACGTTAATGAAACTGTGTTATCCTTATTTTATAACTTTATTCCGATATTTTATTTTTATAAAATAATGTAAAACTTGTAGTCTTCAATGCGACAAAATATTACAAACATCATTGACTGGGAACAAAAAGTAATATATTTGGTTCAATGATCACACATTTAATTACATATGGGGGTCAACTGAAATTTCAACAATTCGCATTCAATTGGAATGTATTTCTTGTTTATACAACACTCAATATTTCCGACAATATTTAGACATGGGAACTTAATATTTTAATCCAGTTGAAAATTTTCTATGAAGAAACTAATTTGGTACCAGTAAATGAGCGTGAATGTATTGAATCAGGGTTCGCTGCATTCTATTTGCTTCGGGTAAAATAGTGGAGAATAGTGAAGATTGTAATTTATGCATTCAGTTGTCGATCTTATTCAATATGCATTTCTGGACAAAATACTCGTATGTTTCTTAAACAAGAATACACTTCAATCACGTCAAATCAAGCGAAAAAAAAATGATTTCCCTTGTGAAAAGTATTAAAAATATCTCCGTTCGAGAGTTCTCCTTGGACGGGGTGACAGTAAACGCATGCTCCTTGTGTCCGCCATTGCGCGCATACCAACCACAGCGAGACGTTCCGCCTGGTTGGCGACCATGACGTCGACAAGCGACGACTATAATTACAGCGTCGCATTGTGCACCATGGACAAAGCATACCACACCTGGTGTGCTCCCCACGCCATCCGCTCCCAACCTCTCCGTTCGCCACAAGGCGAAAGCCGGCCTCTGCCCGTCGCCGTTGCTTTGGGACAAGCAGAGGCGTGTGATGCTCGCGGTGTGCTGTGAGGGAGGGAATCGTACATCTAACCCAAAGGGAGCCTACAGGGTCGGTGGAGAGGCTGCAGCTATTGTACTCTGGAACATTTCTCCGTGACGCTTCCTGATCAGACCCGATGTCCGTTGTGCTAATCACGCGTACGTAATCCTCCATTTCTCTGGACAAGACATATCGCTATTGAGCAAGAAAATGAAATCTGTCGAATAACATTTGCATTCTGCGGTTCACGACGACGTCTGAATGACTATAATGAAACTGGTTTTATGGATGGAATTTTTTTATCAGTAACCTTTTGAGGAATCGCCTGACAGAAACAATTTTGACAGAAACAATTTTGAATGTTATTTATGATGTGACCTTTGGTTACTTTTATATGAAGCTAAAACAAAACTGCATATTCATCATATTTTCGTTCAATTGTTCTGCTGTAACCGCATGCTTCTGTTAATTCTACCCTGAATTTTGAGTTTTCGTTTGTATTTTCATGAATTGAATTTATTTAAGTTTCATTTCGATTTTGTTGTTCTTTGCGGATTTCTAGAATAATAAGTGCATATTTATACGTAAGTTGTATTATCTACGATTTATTGCTTGTACTGTTAATGTAAAAAATATGATCGTGATTAACTGCACAATTTCATTCGGTAAAAGTTAACAGAAAATTAAGTAAAAAATTTAATTTCTGTTAAAAGACAAATAAAAAAACAACATAATATATTATTAATGCAAACCAAAAGATACCTCAGTCATAATTATATACGTTTTCCGCTGCTTACCTAACAAATTCTAGATTTTTTTGAGGTATTAAATTAATCAAATTAATCATGTCAGTTGAAGTAATAGAAAACATATAATTTAGAAAAATCAGAAAATAAAATATCGAATAATGCATTTTATCCAAAGGCTGTTATTTAACAGCAGAAGCATTTCGTTCACTTTATGACTTTCATTTAACGCTAGAAGAAACCACAAGATCCAGTTTGACTGTCGCCGTGGAAAAATCATTTCTTTGAATTTATTTTTGTTGACATCATGAGATTTTATTACACAATTGTTGGTTTATTATAATAATGTCTCATTTTTAATTTCAGAATAATCTTCTTTTATCACACTCACTTGCTAATTAAAGTTTTACATAGATAATTATTCCGTGATAAAGCAACAATATATTTATTCTCTCTCAATATTTTTCAGCCTTTATCTGTGTCTTAATTATTCTTTCAAGTTCGGTTTTAGTACATCACAATCTTTAATCAATATAAGCAATATTTGTCGTGATTAACGGTTGTGATATAAATTTAATACTAAAACTGAACCTGAGAAAATAATTATAATTGCAAATTGTTGTTTATATTACCACATAGCCAAAAAATATTTTATTGATTGTGCACCAGCTCAAATACTGTAATAATAATATACAGATATCAGCAATATGTCAATATTTGAAACCCTAAAATTTGTAATTAAAAATAAAATAAAAGTCCAGTACCTTTACCATATTAATATAAAAAAGTACATATTAGAAAATAAAGTTCCTTTACACCTGGAGCAAGCGCATTTATTACAGGATATTCTGAACAATTCACTCTTATGGAGAATTAATTTCTCTCTCTCTCTTTTCCATTTTCATAAAAACATGTTTTAGAATCAAAATTAGCTTAAACAGCATATCACGTTTAAAATCTTATGAAGAGTTTTAAAATAAGGTTAAGGTATATGCTTGACCGAATATATCTCAAGACATGTATTTAATGTACGATCGTAACTTCTTATTATGCAAATATTAGAGATTCAAAACCCTTTTTTAAAATTAGTTTTGTTCTTGAACGCTTTGTACAAGGACTCGCAGCCACATCACCCTCGTCCCCAGTCGTAGCACATGCTAATATTTCCAAAAAATCTTATTTCATTCTGTTGTGTTTAACAACTACCAAAATAAGAATACTTTCCTTGGTTCCAAGAGTTCAATTTTAACCTCCACTTTCACTGAATCTGGGGTAGCCGGCCTAACGACGAACGAATGTTTACAACCTGCGTTCTGTCGCATGTCAGCTGTCTCATTAGACGATGAGACGTGGCGCTGACTTAGAGGGGACGACGCCGGCGTCTCCTGCAACCAGCATCTACCAGGCCTCAGGTCTCTCTCTCTCTCATACTCCATACTTTGCTTCTCGTAAACGCTAGTTGTAGGCACTCCTTGCCATGGAAAATGACGAATCAAGACGCGCATTTGTTGCTTGAATTTTTGTTTTGATTCAAAATGCCTTAGAACTTAAAAGTACAGTAGTATTGATTAGAAAAATTATTCAAACACTGATTTTAAGTACTTTTTATTAATTGAATTCACGGGGAATTCAAGTGTTGAATATGATTTTTTTTACATGTTAATTAAAGCGAGATCAGCGCATGCAATAATTTTATATAGGAATATTACGGACTACACACAGTAGTATGCATCTTACCGTTATTACTATTTTATCTTCAATCGAAATGTGAAAAGTATATAAACCATTATGTCAAAACAGGTGATCTAGTCTAATCACCATTCGAATCAAAAGCTGCTTACGAACGAAACCACAATGATGTAAAACTTGAATAGTGTTCCAGAAATAAAATTGTTTGGCAACTGTTATAGCTTCTCAGTGGTTGAAGCATCCAAAGCATCCAAAGCATTTGAATGACAAATTTTTGACGAAATTTCTCTTCTAGATTCACGAATATTTTCCTAGTGACATTGCACTGTACTTCGGCTATTAGTTCATGGCCTCCGAAAACAATAAATGTTGGCATATTGTTTCCACGAAAGAACTAAAATTGTTTTCTTTTTGACTCAATATTGATGTAAAAATATCTGTTTCAATTTCTCTGTAAATTCTAATAGTATTTCAGCCTCTATGTAAGCTAACATGTCTAAAATCGTTACATACTTCGTCAGTCGTATGGATATAATTGAAAACTTAAAGTAAACATCATTGTGGTGTGGTAGAATAGACATTTGTAGTCACGTTTGAAGACAATTTTTTTATTTGTAGTTATTTTCTTTTACACACGAGATANGCATGTCTAAAATCGTTACATACTTCGTCAGTCGTATGGATATAATTGAAAACTTAAAGTATCATTGTGGTGTGGTAGAATAGACATTTGTAGTCACGTTTGAAGACAATTTTTTTATTTGTAGTTATTTTCTTTTACACACGAGATACCTTGGTTGTTTTTCGCCAATTGTTGTAGAATTGTGCGTTAATAGACATAACGCATTATTAGATGTCAGATTTATTGGATATCGTCGAATATAAATGTGTTTATTTACCTAGTACAATCTTTTTTCACTTAAACACTTCGACATAATATTTTCTAATTGTTAATATTATGTAATATTCAATATTACATATGCTATTGTGTAATATAAAAGATGTTTATAATAAGTATCTGAGGAATTTCTTCTTACCATATTTTTTCTTAGTCCCATTGTCTTATTTCCGTAAATTTACTCTGCTATTCGAACATAAAAAAAACCATTGACAGAATATAGCGTTTTAATCCAGAATATTTAAAAAAAGTGTGATTGTAATTTCTCGTAAAATGATCTGGGAATGTATGCATTACCAATACTTATGTAACGTAATTATGAAGAGAGGCTTCATGAAAGAGGNGAATATAGCGTTTTAATCCAGAATATTTAAAAAAAGTGTAATTGTAATTTCTCGTAAAATGATCTGGGAATGTATGCATTACCAATACTTATGTAACGTAATTATGAAGAGAGGCTTCATGAAAGAGGGCAATTGTGATTTACCTCTGTGAAGTGAATTCAATCATTTTGTGCTTTGACATCTCACTCATATATTCACCGCAAAAGAATTCAAAGGTTCAATCAACCTTTCTGTCTTCTTTCTTTACCCATCTCGTAATGCGATTGTTAACTGAAGCTGTACGTAAATAGGTCATATTATTATTATTATTATCATCATCATCATCATTATTATTAATTTCTCCATCGTGGGTGTTCTGATCAATCCACTGCCTCCTAAGTAATGCTACTATCATGTCTTCCTGTTCTTTCGCTTCAAAAAGTGAAGATAGTTTAACCCTTAGAGCTTATGTATGACATGCGTATTTGGTTCTTTTTATTATTTTTGGTAATTATTTCTGTCTCGTTTTCCTTTTTATATAATTATGTTGTTAGAAAATAATTTATTTTTCACTTAAGATTTAATTCCTTAATAATTCTTCAATAAACTCATGCGTTCTTTAAAGATTTGTCATTCTTGGTCTATGAATTACAGCGTGTTCAGCTAGTGAATCTGAATAAAAATGGATCTATTTTTCATCTAGGATGTAATTATTCCACGTATTCTCTTATTTTTAACTCTTGATAGTTGTAGAGTTACATGGGTCAAAAATAAATAAATAAAACATTAAAGTTTTAAAATAAAGATTATAAAATAGTAGCCAAAATTAATGCTTTTCTGTGATGATATAGGGTATGATATTATGTGATATAGGTTATGAGTCTATTATCTGAATACGCTGTGATGATGTTGAGAATGAATCCCTATTGTTGTTGTAGATCGGATTCATGTTTGCCATAATGACATTGGAATTGATTATTATTATTTACATACAATTCCAATATATCTCTTGTGAATATAATGTTTTGTTATATGATGCATGTTTTGCTTGCTGTAATACGTATGCCACAGGAGAGAGTATTCATACGTCCCTATGTAGCTATATTAACATGGTCCTGTATACGTACTATTTGCGGAATCGCAACAGTGAAATATTTAGGGAGACTTGATACGTTTTGTGAGTTATTTCAAGAAACAATTTCATTGTGTGCTGGTCGTAGTGGAAAGTTCCCGCAACACGACAAAGTGTTGCGGGATAGTATTATACTTACCTCACCGAATATGCATGTAGTTATCCGTATTATTTTAACCATTTAATTTATTGTTACAATAGTTCAGAATTCATGATACTTCAATTTTAAAACTTACTTGGTTTCATGAGTTGTAATTATTTGAAGTTTTATTGTTAGTCAGATGAATTTAAGTACTGAATTTACGAACTACTTCAATGGTCCGGATTGTATTAAAACTTTTTAGTAGACAATGAAGATTGATGTGATGTATAAAGATAACGTTTTTGTTTAGGTTTGTATGTTATATGCCCAGTATACAAATAAATACCATGCGATGGATATTCACCAAGCCTGGTAAAATTGTCTGGAATGGCCGTCTTGAAACCACTTAGATTTTTTAATCTTTAACCCGTTATTTGCACGTTTCGTTGTGAAAGCCCTTATGCGGATAGCAGCAGAATATTTCAAGCGGGCGATGTCGAGGGAGATGGATAAGTAGAAGGGCTGTTTCTATGGATTTATTTATACAACTATGTTAAATAATGTGAAGTTGTCAAAAACAAATCAATATTAGTATCTATTATTTTCAAGAGTGGATGACTGGTTGCAGCTGACTTACTTTTCTAGTGTTCTCTATTCATTAACAACGTGAATAAAAATAATGAAAGTTTTTGTTTTGTTTATTATTATATTATAATTAAATTGTGGCAAATAATTTTATTGTAACGAAAATATTTAGATAAAATTAGAATACGCTGTAATATATTCCTAGTACAGACCTTGGGTCTGATTACAGGATATCCCTTGTTACGAACATGTATTATAAATGTTTTGTTAACATGTATTATAAATGTTTTGTTAAATATGTGTTTCAGTGAAAAAGTATTCATCTCGAATTCATCAAAATTATGTACACAATTTGAACAAATAAAATGTGTTCAAATGTGTCAGATGCCGAAACCGAAGTTCATGTTCGGTCCTTCGATAGAAATTTGACCTCCACTGAGATTAATAGTGTGCTTGCTTGCGTTGTAGGGCCGTTCGCGCTCGCTGACGCACATCGACGCGCTGGACGGGCCGGTGGGCGGCGCGGGCAACATGCTCGTGAAGGGGCAAGACATGGACAGCCGCTCGGAGCCAGACACGACACACGACAGACTGATCGTGCCGCCGCAGGAACCCCCGCAGGTGCGACGGCAGAAGCTGGCCCGCTCGCAGGTGAGTCCACTATATTCATACTAGAATGTTTTCCATTTTCATGATCTGAGAAATAAAATTCAATATTCTGATTTCGATGGTATTCCTGAGTTGGTGTCAGCTGCTTGCTACATCCCGAGAAGAAAAAAGAAATGTTTTCGAAAAATGAACATGTTTTTCCGGGCGTTGCCCGGAGTGTGAAAAGAAACTTAAATCAATAATTATACTGGATATTCAAATAAACAATTAAGAAATAAAATAAAAATGTACTTTTTCAAATTGTTAATCAAACACACTCAAAATTATATCAACAATCAAAGTAAAATAGAACTGAGAATTCATATATTTATCATACAATGAGTAATAAAACAAATTTCAACGGGTCTAGATTTTTTTTTAAATTTTGCTCGGGAATCTTCTCTAATATTCTAATTTCTTATGTTAATTTCCATATATCTCTACTTTCATGGTATTAAATTTTCAGTTTTGTTCATTTCAAAAATTAAATACCTCTAAGAAAACCAGAAAGAAGGAAAATACACTTTACACATAAAGCTAAATAAGCGAAGTGCATTTTTAAGACCTCAGTTTTTTGTTCTGAAATTCTTTTGTTTTCGTTTCACTTTTTGGGTTATGTACTTCAAAATAATATATTCTTCACAGTCGTTTTATACTTTTTCTTCTACGTTTAGGTCTCTTAGATTAGACGTGCAGTAGATTGTCCGCTTCACGTAACGCAATCGAACTTCGGCGGACTCATTAGTAAGCTTCATAGTTAACAGTCATGAAAGTGAAGATATACATCTACTGATTAGCATCCAATTATAAATGTTTTTCTCCTCTTGGAATTCATCAATATTAACCATACTCTGCTTTTTTGTTGCAATAACCCTTAAGGAGACACATTGAAATTTCAAATAATATCATCTATTCCTTAATTACCACGCAACAGACATTTCAAATAATGGAGTATAGATTTAATCTATAGTTATATGTTGATTATTTAAAGGTGATATTTCCGGTATTTAGTGAGAAATGAAAATAATATAGTTTTAAATCTTCCATTTTTTCCGCTAATTTTGCAATATATTCAATTTTTAGATTGGTTCTTCATAATAATGAGTCTCTTTCAGTATAAAATGTTAAAACTAATTATCATTATTGAATTGCTTGTTTTATTTACTCTTAATTGAAACAGACCGACGTTGACGTAATATCCAACAAATATACCTCATTCCCTTGGGAAACAGCTCACGGCCGCACTTGGATGCGCTTTTGTCGTTTCCTATTGTCTCCCTCGTACACGGCCGGCTATTTCCTTGTCAACTGAGAAAGTCCACTGGTAACCAGTATTGGCGTGGTGGACAAGCGAGGTGGAATCCTCGCTGGAAACGAACTCAGCTGCCAATCCTCGCACGTACTCAGTGACGTCAGAGCGGCCCTTCATTTCCGCTCCTTAATTCCATTTCGACGTTTCCGGAGGAAACAGAGGAACTGTGTATTCTCTCTGTTAAACGATGGAGTCTTCCGCTGTGTTGCGCATCTCTCTCCTCGACATTGACCAGTTCGTCGCATCGAAACAGGTGCGACTAAGAGAGGACAATCTCACGATTCCTTTTCTGTAGAAATGTCTTGCATAGCAATGAGATAACAATGCTTTGGCACATAATGTTGAAGCAAATACAACGAAGCGTCACAAACGTTAACATTTTGAAGTTAACTCTGTTACTTTACATGTTACATCAGCTACGAAATAAACCATTAAATAATGTATTATTATTTTTTACATCTTATGTGTTAAAGTACAAGTAAAAAAATTCACGAATATAAGTTCATCCATATTCGTGGCCAACAAATATGAAAATATATTGTGTGTAATACTAGCTTATTGTTACCCAGTTCAACAGTATTAATGCTCGCTCTCAGTGATGTCCGGTATTTAAGACATGTTACTTGAAATTAAATTTGAATTTAAGGAACAAACAACGTCGTTAGCAAATAGCCAATTTTAAATACTTTAAGAAATGATTTACCTTTAAGAAATTAAATAAACCATTCCTATCTGATTTTTCGTCACTCTTTATTATATTGGATTAGTCGTGTATAACTAAGTATTAACACTTAATGTGAACTATTAGAATGCAGGCATTTTGATGCATCATTTTTTAATATTAAAATACACTTAAGTGTAAAAATGAAATATGGTGCTCGCGATAACTCCATATAAACGCTCTATTTTATGTATCAATTTCTGAGAGTACAGTAAAATCAACGAATAAAAATAAAGCAGAAACGAGGTATTTTATCTTTTGCAGGATTTGTTTCCTCCCATGCTAATGAACTTCTTTCCTTGATAGCCCTTACGACCATCCCTCCTTCTCTTTCATTTTCATAGGTTTCTATTCCACCTATATAAAATCCTATGATATTATTTTTCTCAATATTTTATGCAACATATTTTAGTTTTTCTTACTATAGTTCTTGTCAATGTTCAATATCCAACTTCATTCTGCGTCTTATATACGCGATTTCGTAATCTTAGTGCAGAATACGAATAATCTTATCATTTTATTTTATTATCTATCTTTATATCTCTCTTTTCTCCTATTCTTGTGGATGTAACTTCACCAAACAGCTACTCCGATCTCGCAGTCATTTCCACGAAGCCGCTGGGGCTTTTACCGTAATTAACTTGTAATATATGCTATACGACTCGTGCGCGCGTTTAGCTCCCTAGTCAGGTAAGAGAACGGTGCTCAAGGTTTTAACAATATCCATCTCCAACGTATCTGATTAGCGAAGGAGAAATTAATCGTGAAACCAAAGAAGAGAATTTATAATAAAAATACTATCGGAGAATCAGAACAAAGTGTTGGAAAAGTATTCGCTGTGTTCCGTACAATCTATAAGCTTCAGGTAAGCTTTATAATTTTTTTCTAAAGAGAAACACAACTAATGACAAGATATAAGAAATATTAGGTTTCATAACTAAAGAAACGGATAGGTTAAAAATTAAACGAAAACAATGTAGTTTATGGAATAAATTGTGTGATTTGTCAAACATGTTATATAGGATATCTCGAGTTAAAAATTAGTGAACATAAAAGGAATATTAAGAATAATGACAAAAATAATGTAAATCCCATAAAGATTATTAAAAATAAAGTGGGAGAAAATTGAAAGCATTTTCTGTAGATGTTACATAACTTAGTCTCGGATTTAATGGAAAATACATTTGACACTGTTTAATGAAATGTATAAGTAATATAATTCATTAATATAAAATATTCCCCAATGTTCACATTTAAGTAACAATATTGTGTTATCTCAAATAAACAAGAAACTAGTAGTGCAAAATCATTGCATATACTTTCTCTTATACGTTTACCCATCTGCAGCATAGAGTGAGAAAGAATTCTGTAATGAAAGATTCATTTCTGGCGTGGTCCTCTATATTTTGGTCGTCTTCCAGTGCTCTATTTATGCTCAAAGTCGCCAATGAACTTAATACTGTCATTTATTTAAAATTTGAAAGTAAAATAATATTCAGAATATTATTTCAAAACACATAGCGACATATCAGTCTTATAAATATCGAAAAAGTATTATGTAAATGTAATTTCGTTGTAGAGAGAAAATGATGTATGTTCGTATCTGCAGTGCGTTTTCTGTGCAATGTGTTTTATCATTATCATATCTTTCATTTCAGTTTACGAAATGTGTATTCTACGTCTGCTTGGTCCATTTACACTGCTATATATTATTCAAGTTTTTTGAAACAGTAAACAAATGTGTAAATGTAGCAGACAGGAATTATTTTACTGTATCTATACAAAACATTCAAGCGAAATACCACTAATGCGGATGTAATGCATACTAATTGTACTTTACGTACAGAACATTTAAGCAAAATCGTTGGAGCCATTTTTAAGAAACATTCAAACTTTTTGAGAAACTTTGGCCTTCATGTGAAGTGTCCTATGTTTTAAAGTAAAAAATAATAGAGCACGTACATCGACAACAAATAATTAGGATTCTAATAACCTTGACGTTGACGAGCCCTAAAACCCCAAGGGAAAAAACGAGTTAATTCTACCGTAAACACGAAATGCGAATTAAATTGATTCATCCATTTACTCAAAATCGCAGCGCACGGACGGACGGACGTTAAGCCGAAAACCACTTTTTCAGAATCAGGGATAACCAAAACGGATATTTTTTTAAAATATCTCGTTTTAGATTTTTTCACGATTATAATACTTTCTATATAGTACGTATATGAGAAAATAAAATGCTAAAGAAACCTTGAAGTACTCTTTATATTCCATTCGAAGATTACTTTTTCAAGTCTTCAATTGAGTATTGGTCATTTGATATTACAAAATATTTTGTTAGAATTTGTCTTTACGTCCTTTAGAATAATAATTTTTATAAAAGGTTGAAACTTTTTACGTTACATTTTTCGTTAAATACGGCATTTTCGGATAGACACATTTCACTAAGTATTCATGGTTGGTAGCACTGTACTCCACTAATATCCTTATACCGCATATGTGATCTAATCAACGAAATATCAAAATATCGCAACTAATTTTTTGTATATTTCTATACAATATATTTGGTTTAAGTAGATCTGATACGAATATAAATTAGTATGGTCTATTCCACAGAAATAAATCCCTTAAGTTTACTATTTCATCTTGATTTAATACGAAGATGAAAATAAATTTAAAGTGTTTCATTTCATAAGAATAATAATTTTTCATCCACTATCCCATTTTTATTGTTATCTTACCAGTTTCGCGGCAATAATAATTTCATAATATATTTATTGATCTAGATTCTTCTTTTAATCACATTCCATAGTATTTAGTTTGAACAAAACCTACGACAAGGTATATTTTCAATATTTATATTTCACAAATATATTTCAAGTAACGACCCCCGAAATTTCATCAATAATACAATCAAATTACAGCAATCATTATAAACTTACGACCTTATTTAAACGGAAGTTTATTTCCCTTCTTTCCAATCCTTTGCTAAGATTTTTCCTAGAATAAAATAAGTACACATGAGAGTAATGTGATAAGATTCATTTTCACTTTGATGAACGCTATGGAAAAAAATGTACGTTGATGCCTATTAGAATAAGATTTTACTTTCAGCATGCTTCCTATTATTCCTGAAGATGTGCAGGTATTCGCTTTTGCCTCTGTATTTAGTTTGTGACACCTTTGAAGTTGAAGTGTCGATGGAAATATTTGCTTTACGCATCGTCGACTAACTAGGGACATGTTTATTGTGTTCTGCGAATTGCAACCATCACTTGACTTAACAGTTAGAAATGTAATACGTAACTGAAGTGTGTTTTTTCCTTATAAATAATCAATCAGGAATAAAAGTAACATTTTCATGAATGTTCAGTACAGTTCTGATTTCAAATAAAATTCCATGGACATAAATTTAATTCTAATACCAAGAAAATCACGTTACTAGTTTCCCATTCCAGAAAGAAAACCGATATTTTATTGCCTATTCTACTCAACAATTTAAATCTACTCAACAATTTCATTTTGAAAAGCAACTTTTCAAAATGACGCTTAGACATAAGTGAAAGTAATTCAAATACGAATGTGAATCTCAAGCAACAACATATCTTCCCGAGAAAGAAAATCTGTTATTTCTCTCCAGAATGTGATAATGTTTACTTAGAAGAAAGAAACAGTTCTTAATTAAAATTCCGAACGTTTTGAGTTCGCTGAGACACTGGAGTGTCACTCTCATTAACAGTAAATTATATTCATCTAGTTGAGTAGACTACATACACTTTTAAATGCACTTTAAATCTCATTTAATTATATTTCCAACGAAGGAGTCCTAATTTTCTTAGCAGAAACCTTTCAAGAAAAGCAAACATTTCATAAACATCAAGTTGTTCAGACTGATTTCTTGATTTTCGTAACTTTCTCTTCAACTTCTGACGCAGTGTATTCGTACTGTCACAGAACATTGTAACTTCTCTGTATCTGTAAAGCATTCGTTTGTGCACAAAAATTCTTCATTCTTAGAGATTAGTTGACTGAAGCGTGTCGTGGCATGATAATACTTGTTTTCCGCATATTTTGTGTTTTCAATTACGGCAGGGATGTCGAAATTTTTGAGCTATATTATGAGTGTGCGATTTAAACCAGCGTGAAACATTACAAACTTCCACATTTTTACTCCGTATATTGAGGTCAAATTTCCTATCACTTTTTCCGTGATAAATTATTATTGTAATCTTAATAAGCTGCAACCAGATTTTTCTTTTTTTTCTTTCTTATTAAAAATAAATTTTGGAACTTAATAAACATTATTTTATAATAAATTTATTATTATTATTATTATTATTAGCCTACCGCCGTTATGTCTCGCCTCTGAACCGAAAATTCGACTGCGGTGCGGCTCTCGGCGAGTGGATTCGTTCCACATGAGATGCTGAGATGAAAATAGAGACTTCCGATGTTATATCAGAGTTGGGCCACCGTTGAAATTCGAGGGGAACACCCCCAGAAAGTGAAAGGCAGGTTTGAAGTGGAAGGCAGGGCCATGTAAAAAGGTTTAATCGAGAAAGACGGATTAAATCCATAAATTTCGGGTCATTTCAGATAAACAGCGACATGAAACTGTATAAGTACAAGTTCAGTATATATGAAAGCTAAATAACCCTAACTAAAGGTGAAGGGGTGAGCCACGCTAACTGGTTACGTTTCGATTGTTTTTTTCTCTAACGGATAACAATTTTGCTCGCTGAAGATTGGTTTCAACCAAGGATTTATTTACTCTTCTTGCTGGAGGTGAAACTAAAAATGGTGTACTCGATGTTTTGTATTGTTATGAATTTGTAATATTGGTATTCTGTACATGTGTTTTTGACCTTACAATATAAATAGATTCTATTTTCTCTTGAGTAAAAGATGATTGTTCTAAGAAATATCTCGGGCAACGGCGGGTAATCAATTAATGATATATTTCGTGGGAGTGAAGTCACGGGTGCCGTGCTAGTTTTTTTTTACAAAAAGGATGGGATCTCTTTATTACTGACCGGCAGGGATGCCTCTCGGGTGCCGTACCCAATCCTTACCTCACGGGCAACGGATCTGTCCGAGGGAGGAGGGGGGAGATGTTCCCGCAAGGGGCATCGGCCGTTACTCGTTGGGGAAACCGAGACTGACGGGGAAACATGTCTAACAACGAGCAGAGAACCCCATTAGGTGCCTCGACGTACTCGTCGAAGAGAGGGTAACCTTTCTGAAAGCGAGGGGTACACTGTGTTCCACCGCCTTCAGTGTACTACTGCCGGGACACGTACCCCGCCTAGATCCTAGATACCCTGGGCAAATGGAACGGATGTCTCGCATAGATGGAAGAGGCAAACGGTTTGCACCTCGAGTAGTTACCCATTGTTTCGAAATGATCGTGCAGGTTGCGGATTGAAAGCATCTGAAGCGATCAGTCAACTCTTGCGAACAAGGGAAACCTGCGCCTGAGCAGTTTTGCAAAAATGACATTCCCGCCTTGNAAACCTGCGCCTGAGCAGTTTTGCAAAAATGACATTCCCGCCTTGAAGATATATTATTATTACATTCTCAGTCAGCGGCAGGAAGTCGTAAGGCAAGAACAACCGGTGTCCTGACTTCCCACCTGCCACCTACATAATCAGGGGCAGTTCGAAATTCACTGCCAGGTTGCGCTAGCGATCAGTTCGCTCTCCCACGCAAGGCAGCGTAGTTCGAATTTCTATCACAGCGCTGCGCCAAATATTTTCTGTAGACAAATGAAAAACGTTGGCGGCAATTTCCTTTGTCAAGTCAAATTCGGCTGTCCACCAGAAAACAAGAAACGACAAAAATACGTATTGTATCTTATAAATTTCGTTTTTTGGTCATTTTTTCATATTGAAACATTTTATTAAAATTCACATTATAGATAGTGTGAAATTATTTCTTAATTTCTACTCATTATTGGCATAGCAATAAAAAACTTCACGACAATGAAATCTTACTTTTTATAAGCTCCAATGAGATTAATTCTGCTTCAACAATAGGTGTGTGTTTTATTTTGAAGTGATCTTCTTTGCTATTCATTCTTGTTTTAAGAAACCTGCTCCAGGAAGCTGCTGCTGGTGATATGTCGACCTTTTCTGTCTTCGTGCAGATATTTTGTGTTTTGTGTTAAGCACCCATCGTCAGCTTGGTTCCAGTAAGGCTGCTGGATTTCGACACATGGGAAGAGGGCTTCCCTCGAGCACAGCTGAGTGTCTGAAGGGTAGGCCCGTAATTGGGTCCACCCGGATGAAGTTAGCAGCCGTGGACCACTGGACGAACGGACGAGCCCCATCAATCACGTACCCAATCTTGGCACCACACGAGTAACGTATCGGGTGCTGGGGATTTTTCGAAGTGGTAGAGAACAAGTCACGATACTGAAGTGGTCACGTTCTTTGTCTCGGGTGTCACTCAGCACCTTAAATCTAGTAGGCAGGGTAGGGGCATTGAGCCTTCAGGTTATGAGCAACCTGACGCCCCTTAAATGGGTTGGTCTCTGTCGGATAATGGTTTCCACACCCCTGGCATGGGAAGGAAGATCCGAATTCCATTAGGTTGGCGTTCACTTCCGATCGATGAGCAGGATCGCTGCTCGGCTACTGCCAGTGCATAAAGTAGTAGGGATGCGATAGCTAGACGTGTCCTCGTCTACCAGTACGCATACTAGTAGGTCACCTGTATCCCAAAATCTAGCCCAGCCCGGGCGGGTAGGGTGGCCGACTGAGTCGGCAGCCTCCGACACGGAACAAACCTGGTGGGTGCTCTCGGGATCATACTCTGGTCCCGAGATGTCGCTGTAGACGCACAGGAATGTCCCAACAAAAACATAAAAGTGTACGGCCAATTTTTTATAAGGTGCGATCCCATATAACGAGTAGTTCGACCACAGTCTGGTAAGTAGTTCCTTTTAGAGAACTAAGGGGCTGGACTCGTGTTAATCACGTAACATTATTATGAACAAGATTATTACTGACTATTCAAGTGATGTCATAAAACTATAATTTACAGTTATATTACTTTTTTAATTAATTCATTCCATTAACTCAATCGTTGAGGAGGCGCTCAAAGGACAGTCCCTAATATACACACCCCTGACGTGTGTATTCTGGAGTGCCCGCACGCCACAAAAACGACCCAGAGCTCTTTTTCCGCTTAGCAAAGCAGTTCTCGGGTGAACTGACAGCAGTGGAAGGGTGGTGTGGGGTAGGTGGAGGCGCGAAAGAAGCCAGAAAACGCGAGCTAGCGAGGGAGGGCGTGGACGTCGACGTCTGCGAACACGAAGCTCTGTTGGAAGCGCGTTTCTTCTCAACACCGGATTGGTCCAGAAAGTGGGAAGAACACTCGCTCTGACGAACCGTTGTTGGAGAGAAACATGAAACGCGTCGGCGCTCTTTCCATTCTTCTACGAACGGATTTTTCTTTGCTTATATGAGATTTCTCTTGAAACATTATGTTTTCTTACAGAAATTTTTTTCCAGGAATATGCGACGTCTTGCCGCACTTTCATGAACGGAAAAAGAAACGGACTGGGATTCATTTCACAAAAAGACAAAATTGAGAAATTTCTGCCAACAATCAAATATGATCAAAATGTTATGCAAAGTAAGGAGAAAACCGTCGTAGATAATCAGCATTTGGGGACTCGAAATTTAAATTTAGGTCTTTCAATAAATGCTCTTTAATTAAAATTTATTAATGCTCTTTCTCTTTCACAAGAATTTTTAAAGCATGACTCTTGTACAATATCAGCGGTGTAGAAAAATAGCATCAGAAGTGTTAGACCTTTTTGTGCATGCTCTTTATTATGTCTTCTTTAATTTTTGAAAAGTCTTTTCTTCCAGGAAAGAATCTAACAAAAACACGCAATTATTTATATTTTCAAATAGTAAAATTATTTCATAAACATTTTTCTTACGTACTTATACTAAATGCAGTTTATTTGCTTGCGACGCATATTTGTATCGTTTATTATTGTACAGAAAAATATATTGTTTTTTTTTTTTGTATTTAAGTAAATTATCGAGCATTTTCTTTTTTAATGGAGAAATTATATATAGTAAGATTTCTACTGGGGATTATTTATTCAGGTCAAATTGATATTTCCGTGCATCCACTGCACTCTAGATTACTCCCACTACGCGTATTTTACAACATACATAGTTTTATATACCAACAACATTCACTCATTAACACTGCAATAGGTCTACTATATTCGAAAAGTTGTAAAATTGTTCCCTAAGGAAGAGTTCGAATAGTCTGAAAAAGACGCAACAGGGATATTACGTGGGGAAGAAGGAACTGTGAAAGCGCTATGTAAGAATCGAGACATGAAAGGCAATTTGCTGTTAATTTGTCTTCTCGAAGGCTGGGCTCATTTATCATTGAAAGGGTTTGATTGAAGACTCGACTCTGCACAAAGTAAATATGAATATGCGCAGTCGACGGTTCTTTGTGCGACATTCCCATTCATTTTTATTTTTACCAAATTTTTTCGATTTTAACCCGAGGATTATACGACAATTTCGTTGTGAATATCTGTGATAAGAGTATGAAATGTAACAATAAATTATGTTTTCCCTCACTTTGTCTATTTCCATTTTCCGTTTCTTGACGAGTATATAGACGAGTTACAAATTGTTTTCAAGTAACTCGAATATATTCACATTTTTATTGATAATGAAGAATCATAAATAACATTTACGTTTGTAACTTAATTATATGTGATAAATGCACTAATTATCAATTATATTGGTTTTAACTGACTATTCATATTTAATGTTTACTCAATAATTTTCGTGCGGTAACATGTTAATTCCACAAAATCTCATTTCTTGGTTTGATTTCAAACCAAAACAATTTTATATTAATGATATTCTCATTATCACACTACATTAACAATTTTTATGTGATCGTAGTTTGAAAGAACAGTTCTACCTTTAATTAGGTTGTTAAAATTATGAATTAAAATTGGATGATGAAATTTTGATTGCATCTTATGTCTCTCTTCTTTCATTCTCATTTCATTATTTCTTTTTCTTTTTTTACTTATTTTATTTTCCCCGTTTCTTTCTTTCGTTCTCCATTCCATCTGTGGTCCCACCGCGACCAAACTCTTTCCCATTCTTCGTTCCTCGCTGCACAACAAAATCAAGCCGAACACAAATAGGGATTACACCTCCCGCAGAAGCAATATGTGTCCTCTTTTTAGCGACGTTGCCACTCGCTCAACGAACGCTCAAAGAGTACGTCCCGATAATTCAGAAAGGAGTTCAGCATTGCGTAAACGCACACTACTTCAACTTCGTTAAAATCGGACGGACTCCGAATTTCAGTGCCTTCTTTCAGCGCAATCGTGATGAATTACAATGGTCGTTTTAACTCAGCGGAGACCGCATTCGCTGATTCATCAATAGCTAATTGAGTTACGCTACCATCGTATTTAACCAGTGACGGGAAAGTGAGAGAGCAATTGTGATTCGAATGTAGACTTTTCCTGACTTTGATTGAAATATAATCCGCGTTGTAACACAACACGATGATTGATCTTCAACCGCGCAGCTAGGATTTCCTCCCGACCGCGTTCGTCAACACAAACAGATCCGCGTTCGTTTCCAGCTCTCTCAGACGACGTTCGGAAGCGCACGAGGCGACGCGACGCGGAGAATGAAATGGGGGAAGAGGGTGAGGGAAACCATGTACTGACCTGAACACACACGAGGTCGCCACTTTGGCGATATTAAACCTCTGTCCCAACACCCCATCCTACCCACCCCTGAGTTCCCGTCTGCGCGCCGCCACCGCGCCGTGTCGAAGCTGCCTATTGAGGTGATCCATCCTATCAAACTTAGAAGCGTCCATGACCCTTGGGTCTTTCCCTGAAGGGATGTTGGATTTAGGGATCGGCTGTACAAACGCCACTTGCGACTATTTAAATTCGGAAGTGAAGTGTAATGAAATCATGGATAAATAGTGTTGAGATGGAAACATGGTATAATAATAAGATAAAAAACATAAATGTGGCAGACTTAACGGCATGAACGTTTTTCTGTGAACAAAATGTCGCCCCCACTATGATCTGACTTAAGGTCTTTCGGCGATATAAGATAATGGGCAACAGATATCTAACAATGCTCTCAATATGAATTATGAACTTTCTCGTAAAATATGTACTCCGAATTACTTAACGATTAATGTCGTGAGGCTGAAATAAAATGAATCCGATATGCTTTCACGCACGAGTCATTTTATTTTTATTCAGTTTCCACAAATGTACTTTCAATTATTCCAGAAAAGATCAAACATGAATTTGAACTCCATTTTCAAGAAAGAAAAATCATAGAGTTAATACAATTTTTCCTTCTTTGCTTTTACCTGATCGTTTTAAAACATTTAAAAATATGGAGCAATAAATAATAAAATATATATTTTCAAAATTTGAACAAACGATGCAAACTTTGTTATACCAATAACAAAATCCGTTCGCGAACGAGATTGTGTATTGATCTACATAGTTTTATTTCTTCTTAAGTTCTCCCTCTTGAGAAAAAAAATGGAACGTATCTTTGAAGACTAGAATTAACTGTTTCATGCGTAACGCCATAAATTGCTTCGATTTTTCCGATCATATATTTTATTTCGTTCAATTGGAAGTTTCAGAAAACCGAACTTTTCTCTTTTATGACTTATTTAAGTTGAACATGCCAACATCATCGAACAACCAACGTTTTTGAACAATTACATTATTAACACCTTCCATTTTAAAAGCTCGCCAGATAAATCAATATTATTGAACAATATTAAGGAGATACTAATGATGATTTAAAAATGTCGTTAAATTATTTTAACGACTATCATAAAAAGTTTTTAATGTAATATAATTTATAAATAATACAAATATGTATGGTATCTCCTATTAATCATACTTTGCTCTTTCCTAGCAACCGTATTGAATTTACATCAGGATGATATACGAAGATATGCGTACGAGGAAATAATGAAAATAGAGATCGGATTAAGATGTGGGCGTCGATGGGAAGAGAACTCCCTGAGACGACGTTCGGTCAACCTTATTCCAAATCATTCTGTACTTATTTCTCTTGATACCGGTTTGTCACATACTATAATATTACAATTTGTAATAATGTACTTTGATGCCACCATTCTATTATGACTTATGGAGAAATCTCCTTGCGGGACGAAATTAAACGAGTTCACCATTTGTTATGATGAAAAATACAATTTATATATGCAGTAGATTTTTCCTTCTTTTATGGTTTAACTTTGTATTTTTCTGTCATTCTTTTAAATATGGACTCGTGATTACTAGTGTAGGGGAGCATTATATTTTACTTTTCACGAACAATCCGGTATGAAAATAGCTTTATTTACTGCCTCACAATTCAAACAGAATCCGGGAAGCAATATTTAAAGCGGTAAACCACCGCTGTCAAACAGCCTCGCCGAACGTGGCTTCAATATCGATAAAATTAAAGGGAAAATTTTAAATACCTTTTTCCTTCTATTTTGAAATATATCATTGATCATTTTAGAAACATTCATTTTATGCTCTGATCGTTTGCGCATGTATTAATGTTTACTATACATTTATGGAGGCGTCGGATAAATTATTTTGATATGATCTCAGCAGTCGCGATTCATTTTAAAATTATCCATGAAACTGAATACAATCATTCCATTCTGTAATAAAACTCAAGAAAATTTTTATTGAATTGAATCTTCTGAAACAAAGAGTTTTTGAAGTCAAACGCGTATTAAAACGTTGTACAGAATAATTCATTACCAAAATTAATTTTCAAATCATTTTGCTACAGAAAAATAGACATAAGAATTTCTCTAGAAGACTTGAACTACAAAGTTGTAGGGGTATTCGAACGATTCTGTTTTTCTTCGTTGAAGGCAGTTTGAACTGTCCTCTTTAGGCATGGAACCAACTTTTTTTACCCATTAGACCACTAAATCTCTCTGTCCTTCATCTCTTACTTTCTTTCTCTCATCCAGGATTTTTTTACGTATAATTCTCTATTATTATGATTTTCTTCTATATCCTTGTTTAGAAGGTCTCTTTATTTTTCACTTTCGGTTCATTCCTTCGTTTATTCCCTCCCCCCCCTAACATATATGTTTATCTTGTCAGTCAATCTGAATTTTATTTCTCTCTTTCAAGTTTGATCATAGTTTTTGTGAGGCTAAATTTTCATATCATTCTTTATTACTACTCCAGAACAACAACTTTATTCTTCTTCTAAACTAGTGCTTTTTATCTGTATTCCTATATTTTTCTTTTTACACATTTATTTATCTTTTTTTATTTATGTTTGAAAAATAATTTATACAACTTGTTCATTTGTTTACTCGTATTGAAAAGCCATTGTGGGGATTATTAAGTATACTACTTAGTTTTATTTTATCTTTCTTCGTCCTCATGTTTTTCCATGAATTTAGTTTGTTTGTTAATCCTGTAATATTTCATTATTCTGAAATCAAGTAAGAATATAAACTGAAAATGAACTTAACTTTCCAGAATCCTCCTTACACTTGCAGAAGGTTTCCTGGTAACAGAAGCGTAAGTCCGTTTTCAAAGCGTTGTTTATTCTCCACTCGTTTATTCACGAGCCCTTCTCGTTCTCATCACATCACCTCCGCTTTCCAGCAATATCTCACTTCCAAAGAGCTTTTCCGAACCCCTTCATCCCGTGCTATTCTCGTGGCGACCTCAAGCCGTCGCGAGTACAGCATATGGTAGCTGTTGTGTGCAGCGCAAACTGGGCAGGTAGGCAGCAGACACACGGCTTTAAGGAGCACTTTCACAAGGTGCAATCTACTGAGGACATCTGGTGCGCCCCCATGATCCATGAAGACATAAAAAAAATTAAAAAATCTGATGCGCCGGACGAAAACACAATTTATCTACGTGTGATTTTTTTAGAAAAGTTTTTATTGGTCGTAGGAGATACAGTGAAGCAAATTATTGGTTTACCTAATAATATAAATGAACGATCTGATTCAAAATGGTTACATTCGACCGGCAAAAAAGTATGAAAGAAAGTCCAAATTACGCCTTCTTACAATAATTTTTCATTAAGTTGAGGGAAATGAGTTGCATTCAATTAGACACAGTTAATATGAATAAATGCGTGTATGTCCTCAACACTAAAATCGTAAGGGATTTTTTTAGTGGGGATAGTCGAGGAATTCGACGAGTCGCACACACGGTCATGTTGGCTCTTCCCTAAGGTGCGAAACTGCATTTTCTCCCCGCCTGCAAGGGCTCTAATGACCTTGATGTTGGCGAGCCCTAAGGACCCAAGAACAAAATCTTTACGTTATAACATAACAGTCCAGTTGCCAAAATATTTTTTCGTCAAAGGCTTGTTTGGTTGTATTACAGACACCGTCGCTAGTTTGTAACAAGAACGATAATAGTAATATGGTCAAAACAAACTTTTCTATGTGATATGGTATTAATCATTTTAACTATCAAAATGTTTCATTTTACAAAATTACAACATAACTATATTGACGAGTGTTTATTCAAACGGAACTATTTCATATTTAAAACATGTATTTTTCATTTTTCCAAGTGTACTACAGGAATGATATTGAGAATTTGCTTCAATTCTGTTCCACAAAACTAATTATTAGGGTAAAGGGCGAATTGTGTACATTTCATTTCCGTAATTTTGCCATTACGTTATTTGAGTTGGGAACAAAAGAGCATATTTCCCATGACTGATGGTCGGATAGAAAATATTATATTCAATTTTCTACAGAATTAAAATGCTTCAATTACCTTGTTTCTCTCCCTCTTCCTTTTAGAAATAATTTTCTTTGGTCAGACGCTCCTTAGTTTGATTTCGACACAGCGAATGTACATTGTGCTTCAGAAATGTAATTTGTCTCTCTGTATACGCAACTGAAACATCTTAGGTAGGTGATACTGCCTCACAAAGTACTCTTAGTATACTGTTGCATGAAATTCAGTGGTTATCCCTTATAATCTCGCAATAACTACAATAAACATTACAAAAACCAAGTACTTCCGGAGTAAATACGAAACACTGGAATCGGTAATGCTAGAATACGTGAGACATTCTGTACATCTTAATACCCGATAAGAGTTGTAGTCGTCCGTTATAATTCACCTCGAAGTAGGAAGTGCTAGAAATCTAAACCGTTACCAAATAGCCGAAATCGAGTTCCTTCTCTTCTTATTCAACGGTGCACTCGAGTTTCATGAACACCTAGTGTAAATTTATCCTTTAACTTGAAGTTCCACTTCTTCGCAAAGTACTCACCTTCTCAGCCGTACGTGTTCAGAAAGTAAAGTCTGAATCGGCGCTTCTTCCATTAACCTTCTTGCGCTAACTTTCTTTTTTAAATAAGTGACCTTGAATTTGTCTGTCATTTTCCCTCAATTTACTTTCGAACTCCATTTGCGTAGTCCTTTAACTTATTTCTACGTAAATACGATACATTTCAATGTAATTGAATTGTATTTATGCCAATATTAATGGTTTTTATGAAACATTTATTAATATTATGTTTTTTTTAATAAATAAAATATGAGCAATTGTCAACGCTGAAATGGATGTTTCCATCAAGGATATCTTTCTCCGTTTGGTGATGTCACATATCCATCCATATCAGTTTTATAATCCCATTTGTATATATGACTCTTTTTTTTCAGTTTCTATTCTTGACACCAGTGTAATTTTCCCGGTAAGTTTCAACAATTTTCTGTTCACAACTCTGACCTGCAAAAAAGGTTTCCAGCCAAATAGATTGTCCCAAAGAGTCAAGAGATAATTTAAGTTTCACTATAACTATGTCAAATCATCTGTACCAATAAAAGTCAATTTTGTAGCAAGGAAAAAAGTAGGCGATGAAATTATGTGAAATTTCTAAGGAATCTTCTTCCGAAACAATCGCTAGTATGGTTAATATTGGTGACATACAAGAGCGGAAAAACAATTTAAATTGATTGCTAATCTGTAGATGTGGAACATCACTCCAATGATTCGTGATTATCAAGCTTACTGATATGGCCGCCAGTGATCAGTTGCGTTATGTAAGACAGACAATTCTCTGTAATAACTACGAAATGACCTAATCGTAGGCTATGAAGAACATTGTTTTCAAGCATGTAACATAAACCAATGAATTCAATAGTCTTAATTATACGCTTTGTTTATTAAGCGTTTACACGCGTAGAATGTATTTTCCTTGTCTGAATTTTGAAATGACTCGTAATTACTTTCACATTTATATATAATACTGTAAAGTGTATATATTTTTGTTCTTTTCTTTTGATATATATATATATATATATATATATATATATATATATATATATATATATATATATATATATATATATATATAAAATTAACACTAGGGAAATTAAATATCACAGACATAGAGAAATAATATATACTGACATGTTTTGGGGATGGTAACCTCGTGCAACGCTGGGCAAAATGAGATACGTAATACCAAATAATGAAGGCATTTATATCACACGTACTTGATAAAATATTTTGTAGCAGACTAAAATAATTAACAAACGTCATTACATTCTACGTCGGTACCTTGCGGCTACAATCTTCAGGTTTAGCAAATGTATATTCATATAATCAGCCTTATGATATATTGATATGTTATAATACTATTCCCTGTTATTTCATCCTTGTCGTACCAGATTGTTTTTCCAGAATAAGTAAGTTTGCATAACTTTTCGCAGTATGACTCACTTTAAATAATGTTTGAAAGTTTTCACCGAATTTAAGGAGAGTATCCTTAATCTCCAAAATGATGCGAAGAACATTTCGTTCCGGGAAAAAAATTGATTATACAGGGAGTTGATTTTTGTAAGCTACGCTGTTCAATCATATATACAGAAATGTACGTCAATATGCAAAAGTCCAGAAAATTTTATTTACTTTTCTGCATAACCGAATGAAGCAAATCACACAAATAAATTATCGCACTTTAGATCATTGATGAAGGCGTTGATGATTTCCATATTTTATCATCTTTCATCTATTCCTTTCCGAGATAAAAAGCATTTGAAAATTACATCAAAAAAAGAAGCTACCTGGCATTTATTTGAAAAGGATGTTACATGTCTAATAAATCTTAACAAATGACACCACTGACGCGTCTGATAAATAATAAATAGTATTCGTAGATCATCGTAGGTGAGTTATGTAATGCTCTATTGTATGTTATCAAATACTATTTATAACTTTGCTGATGTTCTGTTTACATTGTTAATGCTAAATATGAAACCGAGTTCTTACCCCTTACTACAACTGATATTTTACATACAACTAGCAGATGGAGGGAAAGTACCTGCCGTATTATCCATGTAAATAAAATAGTAAATGTTATAAGTAAACACAAGTAAACCTTCATAGTATAGTACAGAATGTTAGTTTCATTCAATTTCGCGTGCGAATAAATTGCACAGTTTTACCTAGTGAAACACAATTCTGCTCAAGTATTTGAAGATACTTCTCCAAAGCTCCAATGTGTGTGACTTTGTTATGTCATCGTGAGCCAAATATTGTTGCAATAAATCTTTTGAGCCAGTAACTCTTCGGAAACAAGTGTTTTACTTGAATTTCATATTAAAGTTGTTTTGCGTCCTGGATATCTATGAAGAGTGTGTTTGAAAGTATGAACTCTAGTTGCAAGTTGCTTTCCTTCATCACTCCTCCGCTCTAGCCAATGTCTCCCCGCGGGTGTTATACTCTCTCCCACTCGACCCTCAACTCCGCATTAGTGGGAGTGCGGACGCCTTTCCTGTTGACTCAGCCACCTCTAATCCCTCCCCGCAAGCATCTGCCACCGCTTCCCTCAATTTCAACTTGGTTGGCAAACGCACCAAACTTCCCCTTGATATCCTCACCCTGCAGGTGAACATTGTAGAGACCATTGTTTTTGTATCAGTTGATTCGGGAAAACTTTGAGTATTGCAATTTCAATGATAAATTACTTTTATTACTTATTAAGTTCAGAAAATATCTCCATTCACAGGATATAACTAATACATTTAACTTATCCCATTCCAGTTATTTCGGAGTCAGATTTTCTTCTGTAAATCAAGTTATCTTGCATATCATATGCGAACTCATCTAAACTTTTACTTCGGTTTTCATAATCCTTCCAAATAATAAATAATACTAATTTTAATGTAAAATAATAATTTTATGTTTAATAATGCTAATGGCCGGGATTCGACTCCTGTGTGGTGGGGGTTTATCAGCACACTTCAACATCCAGACTGACTCGCAGACCTACTCAGCCAGCTGTAAAATGAGTACTGGGTCTATCCTGGGGTCAAATCGGCTGGAGCGAGATTCTGGCAACATCTCTTCCTTCTAGAGCCGAGGCCCAGTAATTGCGGAGCTCTAACCCCGCGAACCACTGGAGTACCTTCGGGGCCTCTTGTGAGATAGTTCGCTTTTGATAACAATGCTAAACGTTAATCTTAATAGAAAATTATCATGATGACTACAATCTTAGGAGATTCAATATTCCTTCCGCATAATTTAAATTTCTTCTACATAATTCGTTTTTTGAATCAAATTTTTTTAATTTCCTTAGAAAGAGTACCCGTGTCTCTCACATTATTTGCCACAAATCATTTCAGACTTGTACTCTGTGTCAATATTTATGTGGCCTGTTGTAGATCAGCACGAGTGTGGTTCATCAGAATATGCGTATCGTTTAATTAACTTCCAAAATTTATTAAGTTGTTAGATCTGCACAGATACTCACTTCAAAGAGGCACTTTCATAGAATTATTCGAATTTTAAAAAAATTATCATAGATTTCGTAAATTCTTGGCACCATTTTAATGATTCAGTCGTTCTCTTCAGAAATTTGACAAGCGAGTCTTTCAATAAGAAACAATCTCATTACCACGAGAGCAATATTACTGGGTCTTGTTACTAGGAGTACATGCCATATTATGGTATACTTACTACAAACATGTTTGCTGCTCAAATATCTCTTACATTCATAAGCAGACGAATGTTCTGTATTTCAAACGTAAGGGAACCCGTCTCTGCCACATCTCAGAATGGCACGACATACCATGCACCACTGGCACCTCACTCTCGCACGTGTACTCAGATGGATTAATATTCATGCGTGATGGGAATTTCTATTCCCGTTGTAATCATATTTGCGCTCAAGTTCATTTCCACGAAACGTTCGTGTCTGTTATATATATTCACATCATTCTAAGGTGCGTATATTTGTTGTCGTATTAAAATGTGTAGGAGAGAGCTGCAATCTGAAAATTAATGACTTTTTAGATTTTCAAGAATTTTGAATCACAACTTGTAGAGTTATACTCTATATTTATTTGAATGTGTGTAAACGTGAACTTTTGGTTCACAACTTTTGCGTATAGGAAATTCCAATAACTTTAACTTAAATAATCCGTAATACCCCAAAAATCGTACACAGCTGATGTCTTTAATAACCTTATTGAAGCTTCGGTTCATTAACAACAAGAAGAAAAAAAGATTTTGTAAACTTAATTACAACTTCACGTATCTTCACTTAAAATATATTTTTGTGTCAAAATGGAAATTCTATTGTAAGCGTTTTGATAAAAATTAGAGACGTTTTTCTTAAAATGTTGGTGGTCTAAAACAGTTTATTTGCTTCACTGACCACATCTTTCTACAATAAGTCACTTGACATCGAAACAAACGGAGCCATAATCAATTATTTCTTGGCGACTTCGGTGTCGCTCTCCACACCGAAATGCTCAGAAATGATGTTCAAGCCATTTGCCTGTGGCCTTTGCATGACCTTATAAGTACAATAGATTGTCGTGTGTCCGAACCAGCTTGGACAGACAGTGATAATCGAAAATCTGGATAATCCGGATAAATAATCTATTAAGCAATGTAATGTAGGAAGCGGTGTTAACATTAAATATCAAAATTAGTTACGAAACACTAAATACTGAAAAAAAATCATGGTTCATGTGATGTTACAGACGAAAGATGACTCATGATCATACACTTTTCCGGTGGCCATCACAATTAAACAATGTAGAATTCACCTAATAATTAATTTTACATTATTAATTGCAATATTTAACCCATGAGCAGTACTTAATTGAATTAATTATTTCGTTACTCACTTGTTAGCAATATAGTTCACGTATTTTAAAACTTTTCTTAAGGTGTAGGAAATTAAAAAATATATACATTTAGTTAATAAAATTTATTAGAATTAAACGTATCAACGACAACCGAATAAACGACAATCTTCTGTATCCTAAAGAATTCTTGCATGACGACAATTGGAGGGTCAAGAAGAAAGCAATAGTCATAACACTGATATTCGATATTGGTGATATAAAGATGATCAAAAGCAGTAAATTCATTATTGGTAGATCAAAGCTCTTTTCATAACTTTTGATAACTATAAAGGTTGAAAGTTGCACTAAGATGCTGTTGCAGAACACAATGATTGTTACACATACAGAACCGTCACCCTTCTAATGTCAATTACATGGTGCCACTTTCGACTTGCAAGAATTATTGTCATCATTTTAATCTGTTTTTAGAAGGCTGACAGTTTTTCGCACGATGCATTTTATTCTGAAACTGCATCTAAGTGAAATATTCACCCTTTATATTTTTGATATAAATCTTAACGACTTGAATATGGTCGTGTAATATTCTTCCTTCCAATGAGAGTGCATTGTCCATATGTCATCCTCTACCAATATTATCTCGTTCTCGAGCACTTCTTCTGCCTCTTCATCTGTCATTTGAATGGTTCTCTCGAACACTCTCCAACCCTTTAGATTTTCCTCCGTGTACCTTAGGACCTTTAACGTCCACTCAATATCCTATTCCAAGCTTCGTACGCGCTGGCTTGGAATGGTTACTGCCGCATTTTTATTGGTTTAACTTGTAAAGCGTCACTGCTTTCCATTTTTGTGTGTCTGCGGTGGAAACAACACGGAAAATGGGTTCTAGTGGATGCTGTGCTGTTGCATGAGATGCAGTCAAGGTGATGTCTGTGGAGTTGGTCATTGAATTACAAGCGACCCACGAACTATAAACTGAGATCCCTTTTCTCATTGCTTTGTCGAAACTAATCAGTAACAGCATTTCAAATAGTTGAATCAAACAGGTTTTGTATTGGGGGTTTCAATGCATAGTTGACACTAATAGAAGTGAGAAATGATGGAATTAATATATGTATTAAATTAGTAGATGCAGGGAATCAAACATTGTTTAATTGACCTTTATATGGAAGTGTGAGAAGAGAATTCCATCATGGTTACTTGAAGGTTTTCGATATGTACAACAGATATTATAACCATATCGATAAGTTATGTCTAAAAATTTCGAAAAATAATAGAAAATATATGCAGGTAAAATACAAACAATTCTTCTTTCGTTATAATACTAGACGAAATCGAATTCAATTATGACTAATCACCAATTTTTATATTTTTGTAAAAAAGAAAGAGAAACATCACGCCAAAGACGATAGAGAAAGAGACTGCGAATGTTATATTGATTAACAGTCTTTTAAATAGAAAAATGGATTTAACTGAATCACTATTTACAGAACGTCGAATTACGTTGTGAATGGAATGTAATTCTGAACATTATTATAGAATAATTTGAAATGCTGAAATATTTGATTGTATAAATCTAAGATCATTTTTATACAACTAAATTTTTTTTGGGGGGGTGGGGGTGGGAATGCTTGTGTGTTATCTCAGTAAACTGTTATGATATAACTTAGTATCAATGCAGTTTTTCAATTAAATTCGTCACACTGCGTACTGATTTACACGTTGCTGTCAGCTGACAATCCAGGTGAGAAGTTGTCTGGAAGATCAATGGTACGCAGCGACTGGAATTCCAACCACTGGAACATGCCATTTACGTTGCCAGCTACTGAAACATTCCAAGTATTTTGCGGACGTAGTGCAATGAGCTTGATAGAATTGTGAAGGAATGCATCTTTACGAGAATGCTTTATTACGAGAGAGAAGCGGTTTATATTTTACCGCCACAGACTTTTTATTATTTTTCGAAATTTTAGACATAATTTATCAATTTAGTATTGTATTGACAAATCGAAAAACTTTAAGCCACCATGATGGAATTCTCTTCACTTACTTCACACATATATACATCATCTTTTGTGCGATGAAATTCACGTTTATTGGGTTACCTACGTTTACCTCTCTAATAAATATCTAAGTATAAAGCTATGTTAGATCGCGTTACATCCCACAAAAGGGAAACTCGAGGGATTGCTTGAAAACGGAACAAAAATTTCAATTACGAAAACGAACAAAGAACTTTCAAAAATGTACAAGAATTTTAATGGTCCGCATTTTACAAGATTAGCCTATTAGGTAAGCATTTTAAAGGATTCTTATTAATACTAATATTTTAACAAAAGCTCTTGCCCCTGAAGTTACTGTGGAAGAGCTATCATAAATTCCGGTCATAATGTGAAACGAAGAGTAACTGTTGAAACTTGTGGAACATGTGCAACTAGAAAGGTTAGTTTCTAACTATCTCCCAAAACTCAGTTTTAGAATTTTTATAACATGTTAAAGAAAATAGAAGTTTTATTTCTCCATAATTAAATAAAAGGGTCTCCATTAAACGCTAAGTTGACTTGATAAAAACTCATTTAAATAGCGAAGTCAAATCTCATTGGTGCGTATGATCGTCCTAGCCAAATAATCTGTCACGCATTTTAGAGGAGTACGCAAATGCATTTGGAGTACAATGTGAGCACCGTTCAAAGCTTGCAAAATCCCTAGCGCAAAGCTAACAAGCAGAGTTGGGGTGCAGGTAAAGACTTAATAGCCAGATGCAGTGAAGATACGCCTAATGGATTTTCGCATTTGCCTCCATCACCATTTTATTGACGCTCTGTCGCGCACTCCTTCCAGTCATTTATTTTCATGCTCTCTTTTATTGAATTCGAGATAAAAATTAAACACGTCTATATTAAGGTGTTTTATCATTATCATACTTTCGTGTAGTTTGGGGGAATTATAATCGAACGACGACCCTAGACTACTGTAGGAACTAACAGACATAGCTTTATCAAAACCAAACGTTTATAATGTCATGTACAGAAGAAAAATTGTATGTCAATTTCTTGTTGTGAATAGGAAATTATTTAAGATATTCATAATTCGAACAAAAATTACCATGGAATTATTTTATGCCCATTTCACTTTAACCGAGATGAAATCATAGTGAGTCAAGAAGACCATTTTCGTTTTAACTGGTCTCAAATAAGTAACCGGACAAACCGAAATATAATTACAAGGTTACAACTCCAATTTTCAATGCACGAAGGTACTCTTGATGACTCATACAACACTTCCAACACACATCACCTAAATCAAGGAAAGCAATAAATGTTGGTACAAGTGTAGGGTAAACCGGGGTAAAGGTTTGCATTTTTGACACTTTGATTTTTCGGTGGCTTGGAGTTAATTTAATCGCCTGTAGTTCAATATCTCCTTTGGTAAAAATGTGATTTTTTAATAAATACATTAAGGTTCCAAATTTTTTATTTAAAAAATGTTTTTGCAAACCTTTGCCCCGCGTTGCGGGGCAAAGATTCGCACTGTGAACGTATCTCTCTTCCTTGCAAATATAAAATATGGAGATATTTTCCAGTGGCACTCATAGCACAGACAACAGTAAGTTTTCCATGTTCTGCGGACACAGACTTGCCAACCTCATTTTTTCCAGTTGGAGAAATGAGCTACGGGAATTCTATTGGGAACCGTTTGAACCCCAGTTTCGTACATGTTAAATATTCTATGTGGCGGAAACTTGTATTTAAGGAGTGTTTGTTCCAAATTGTCAAAGTATTGGTTGAGTTGGAATCTGTTATCCCATGGTCCCAGCCACACTCGCTTTTCGTGAGTCCTTAGGGATAATCTGTTCCTTTTCATGAAAACTGTGGTAAAATCTTCCCTAGCCATCTTGGTAGACTCTGAGAATGGGCATTTAATATTGTTTTTCTTAGCGTAAAGTAAAGTAGAAATCTCAAGGATTTTAAGTTAAGCCCGAAAAATCTTTTGTCTAAATCAGCACAATGTTGAACCAACTCCTTGTCTTGATCCTCGTTGAAGACTGATCGAAGTCTTCCATGAATTACTGAATACTCAATATTTACTTTTATCATATCAGTAATCCATGAATATTACACAAAAGAGAAAAAGAAAGGAAGAAAAGTTTTACTTTGAACCAGTGTCAGAGGCAAAGGTTTGAAGTTGTGTGGGGCAAAGGTTCGCGGATAGGCACTTGCAAACTTTTGTCCCTTTTCGAACAGTTTTCTTTGGATATAATTTCTTCCTCGTTGAACTGGGAAACCCGAAATCTATCTATAGGTGGCATTTCAAAGCTTATTATACATACTAAACATATAAAAAGTGGTTGAAACTTTTGACAATTATGTTGAGTACCTAATTTTACCTAAATGTTGCGGAATAATAACATCAAAAATGAGAAAAATGATTTCACCTCATTTTCTTCAGTATGCAGTACACGGAATTGACGGGGTTCCACTAGGCGACTGACGGGAGAAAGACGAATGTGCTACGTACCGGATTTACGCGGAAAATCTCCTCCCACCTATTCAAACTTCAATACAAACCTTTACCCCGGTTTACCGTATTATGTAGACTCTGACATTAGCCGAGGATGTGGCATCTCCGGGTAACAACCTCTGTCATTCTATGGAACGCTCTTCCACGGTGAACTGAAAATATCGTAGCCATCGTACTACGGTTGCGAATCGCTCGTGTTGTGTAGCGCGCTTCCTGCTCCCTAGCCACTAGGTAACGTATTAATGACAAGCAAATGACTCCAATGAAATTCTCAATGCTGTCTCCGCAAACATCAGAGAGGAAAGAAGGAACGAACAGTGTGTTAAGCAGCTATCTGGTCCAAACTATAAATTTCAGAACACTTATTATAATCTGGCCAAATGCGATAATTTGAGACCTGACTTCGTTATCTTATTATTTATACATAAATGGCTCTTGTCATCTTTAATACTGACTACTACATGGTTAAAAGTTGATTGTGGCAACAAAATCTAAATTTCCAAAATTACTACAATATATTAATTCTATTCTAAGACCATGAATATGTTAAGTAATATCATAGTGTGTTTATTCATGTGTGATATTTGGAAAATAAAAGGAAAATCTCAACTTGATGTTGCACCAAATAAAAAATGTATAAATAAATAGCACATTTTGCCATGTATAGTGCACTTAGATGAGTTTAAGTGAGATATAATTAAAACTCAACTGTTCAATTGAATATTTCACTCGCATCGTAAATATTTCAAAATTACTTTCACTAAGATATGCAAACGTTTGACGGCTATACGAGTTCATGTTCTATCAAAATCTGTCGGGTAAAATATTATCACTTTCGGAAAAGGGACTCAAAACAACGTTGGTACCTTCGAAGACTTTTTTCAAGTCATTTTGTCCTTATGATAGGTACACCTCATCAAACAAATTTCTCTCTCTTCTTTTAAGTAAATGTGATCCCATCTTCGTTCACAGATAAATATATCCATTTAGTAATATGCTCAAAATATTTTAATAATTAAAATAGAAATTCGTAAAATTATTAAATACACATCAATAAATTACTTGAATAAAATATTTCATGATTTGATGTTTTTTAGATGAATTAATAAGTACAAAATACTACGCTGGCCTATATAAGAAATTAAAATTATCTATAGTTTCTACAAAGTAGTTTATATTATCCAACCCGTTTTTGATAACATTTTTGTCATCTTAAGTGGTACTTCATGCGAAGTTGGTAGAAAGGACACAATTTTTTTGAAAATTTTTTTTTAGTAAAATAAATTGGATTCAATTTCAAACACATTTATCAATTTTATATTTAAATATTTTGGGGGAGTTATTAATAAGGGATACTCACAAATAGAAAGTTTTTGAGGGATATTCATATGAAGAATATTTACCAATTAACATAGGCATATCTACAAATTATTAAATTGTATACTATTATGTAAAAATGAGTATTGAATTATATTACAACCAAGTATTTCTGAAGAAACAAACTAATTAATATTTTTGCTGTAAAAATAAAGGATTATGAAGATTCAGTCAATAACATTCACTGAAGATGATTACTTTATTATTCATTTGCTGTAATTTGACCCTGCCATAGTATAATAAGTAAAAAGTGTTTTAATTAACCAAACGAGTTAATTACTTTTTCTCGGAGGTTCCGCGACCAGATTCATATGGTTCTGGGATTACCGGTTGATGACGCATTTTGTTGTTGTGGTGTGTTGTTTTGACTGCCATGCTGCAGCCATCCTAAGGATTAGATTGGTGGGTTCGAGCGTAGTGCTAACAGACGCTCCAAACAAATTGCTGATTAATCTTGATTTCTTCTTCTACATGTTATAGATTTGTAAACCATTTGTATCGACTACAATACGTCCACTAATTTGACGTTACCTACTTAACGCTACAAAATCACTTGTATGTTTGAAATTATTTCATTCTTTGGTAACCTAAACAACCATAAAAAGAGTAAATTGCGAGTTCAACACTCGGATTTGTTCCAAATCTCAAGTATAGTTATATAATAGGGTGTCCCTTATATGGGGCAAAACCTTTTCTTTTTTTTTGCAAAAATTAAAACGCATACCCTTTATTTTTTTCGATTTTGTTCTACGTCCCCATACACAAAATATTATACTCCTAGGATGATGTTAACCGGTGCCGAATTAACATCAAAGTTGCTATATGGTAATAAAAGCTCAACTTGTAAAATATTGGATGCCGGCGGAGCGCGTAACTCTTTCTACAGTCCACATTTTTCGTCCTATCAACTTGAAATTTTTACCAATACTTTAAAAACGTTTCATAAATAGAAGGTAAAAATTCCAAGTTCAATAATTAAAAAAGACGGACTTAAGAAAAGGTTGAGCGCTCCGCTGAAGACTCCAATTTCAGATAAACGTATCCGTTGAAGTTTTAATTTTTCCTTAGTACGTCATGACATTTTATTCGATTTGAAATTTTTGTCACAGCTTTAAAACATTTTATATAAGATAAAGTTAAAATTTCAAGTTAGTTGGATAAAATGCAAGAACTGGGGAAACGTTTGAGCGCTACGCTGGAGGCTCCGATTTTAATGATCTATGAAGCAAACATTGTTATAAGTAATTATAATAAATTTATTGTCAAAATATAGTACAAACTGCGTATGACCACGTGCAGGACAATAAACTAATTTAACCTCCGGAAGAAAGCAAGGGACCATCCCATCAATTCCGATCAAGGGTCCTAAGGCAGAGGCGGATTCAAAAATTTCAGCAAAAGTTCCTAGATAAGATAAAAAGTTAGCTGCGAGTTATAATACTAATAGAATGTCCATATGTTTGTAATTTTAAGCAACAAATTACATGTACAAGTTATTATCGAACTATAGATTATTTTGAGTATAGTGTTTAAAAATCATAAGAATTGAAATAACACTAAATTCACGATTTATTATTACAATAAACACGCCCCTAGACAAAGCCT